>JAUJYP020000434.1:0-16046 GCA_030674075.2 Linum usitatissimum | reverse complement strand
AAGTCTAAATTGTAACAAAACCACGGTTGAACCATCAAATTTCATAACACTAAACTTTCCAATATTGTGGCCGGTACGGTTTTGAAATTTTGCTTTAAAATGATATGTACCCCATTTCACAAGTGGAGAATTCTAAATTGTTCACTTTTCATAAATATAGCCGATAAAGGTGAGACGTTAACCGTAAAAGGGCATGCAGATAGATATATGCATGACTATCTCATACGCCATGTGTTGGAACATTATTAATTACCACGCGTCCATACTTCTTACTCTGGTCAACCTCATCATTGTGTACATTACCACTAGAATATATGAAGTTCATATCATTTTAAGTTGGATTTAATAACGAAAAAAAAAAAAAAAAAAAACCTGTACATCAAATAAAATATACAATGCAAACATATCCTCAATTAACATGTTAGGCTTCCGATATTGGGATTATATTTTTTCTGTTTCATAATTATATAACACAATTTGCAAATAGTATTATCTAAATTAACATCTGTCTAAATAAACAAATAAGTTTATTTATTTTTAATAGATTTATACTTTTTCAATTAACAATTAAAATATCATTAAAAAATTAAATTGTATCATATCATATCTTAATTTTAAGTTATATACTTTTTTAAAGATATAAATTCTTATAGGAAATACAGTGCAACTTACGCATATAATTATGGATATATGACGTCTAAATTTTCGGATTTTTAACTACTTTTAGTTCTAGATACAACCAGGTATTATGCGGTTTGATTATTCGTACATCAATACGTTATTTTTGGTATTAGTTGGTACATATATTTTTTTCTTTATTATTACGGCTAGTGCTAGATAGCAAAACCACGGTTGAACCATCAAATTTCATAACACTAAATTTTCCAATATTGTGGTAGGTACGGTTAGGAAATATTGCTTTAAAAAATTGATTTGAACTCCATTTCACAAGTGGAGAATCTGAAGTAAATTGTTCACTTTTCATAAATATAGCCAATTAAGGTGAGACGTTAACCGTAAAAGGGCATCCGGATAGATATATGCATGACTATCTCGTATATGCCATTAGTGGGAACATTATTAATTACCACGCGTCCATACTTCTTATCGGTCAACCTCATCATTGTGTACATTATAACTAAATTATATGAAGTTCATATCATTTTAGTTTGGATTTACTTGGCGAATCCTAAAAGAAGAAAATCTGGACATCCAAATTAAATATACGATGCAAACATATCCTCGATTACTATGTTAAGGCTCGATATTGGGATTATATTTTTTTGTTTCATAATTATTTAACACAATTTGCAAATAGTATTATCTTAATTAACATCTGTCTAATTGAACAAATATGTTTTTTTATTTTTAATAAATTTATACTTTTTTAAATTACTAATTAAAATATCATTAAAAATTAAATTGTATCATATCATATCTTAATTTTAAGTTATATGCTTTTTTAAGATATAAATTCTTATACGAAATACAGTGCAACATACGCATATAATTATGGATATATGAAGTCCAAATTTTATGATTTTTAACTACTTTTTAGTTCCAGATACAACCGGTATTATACGGTTTGATTATTCATTCATCAGTACGTTATTTTTGGTATTAGTTGGTACATATATTTTTTCATTATTATTACTACTTATTTTATTGTAACAAAAGGTCCTTGGTTGAACCATCAAATTTCATAACACTAAACTTTCCAATATTTTGGTTGGTACGGTTATGAAATATTGCTTTAAAGAGCGATATGTACTCCATTTCACAAGTGGAGAATCCTAAATTGTTCGCTTTTCATAAATATAGCCAATTAAGGTGAGACGTTAGGTAAAAGGGCATGCAGATAGATATAGGCATGACTATCTCATACGCCATGTGTGGGAACATTATTAATTACCACGCGTCCATACTTCTTATCGGTCAACCTCATCATTGTGTACATTACCACTAGAATATATGAAGTTCATATCATTTTAGTTGGATTTACTTGACGAATCTAAAAGAAGAAATCTAGACATCAAATTAAATATACAATGCAAACATATCCTCAATTACTATGTTAGGCTCGATATTGGGATTATATTTTTATTTGTTTCATAATTATATAACACAATTTTCAAATAGTATTATCTAAATTAACATCGGTCTAATTAAACAAATAAATTTATTTATTTTTAATAAATTTATACCTTTTTCAATTAATAATTAAAATATCATTAAAAATTAAATTTGTATCATATCATATCTTAATTTTAGGTTATATACTTTATTAAAGATATAAATTCTTATAGGAAACACGGTCTGACTTACGCATATAATTATGGGTATATGAAGTCTAAATTTTAGGATTTTTAACTACTTTTTAGTTACAGATACAACCGGTATTATCCGGTTTGATTATTCATTCATCCGTACGTTATTTTTGGTATTAGTTTGTACATATATTTTTTTCTTTATTATTACAACTAGTTTAAACGGTAACAAAACCACGGTTGAACCATCAAATTTCATAACACTAAACTTTCCAATATTGTGGCCGGTACGGTTATGAAATATTGCTTTAAACTGATATGTACTCCATTTCACAAGTGGAGAATCCTAAATTGTTCACTTTTCATAAATATAGCCAATTAAGGTGAGACGTTAACAGTAAAAGGGCATGCGGATAGATATATGCATGACTATCTCATACGCCATGTGTGGGAACATTATTAATTACCACGCGTCCATACTTCTTATCGGTCAACCTCATCATTGTGTACATTACCACTAGAATATATGAAGTTCATATCATTTTAGTTGGATTTACTTGACGAATCTAAAAGAAGAAATCTAGACATCAAATGAAATATACAATGCAAACATATCCTCAATTACTATGTTAGGCTCGATATTGGGATTATATTTTTTATGTTTCATAATTATATAACACAATTTTCAAATAGTATTATCTAAATTAACATCGATCTAATTAAACAAATAAGTTTATTTATTTTTAATAAATTTATACTTTTTTCAATTAATAATTAAAATATCATTAAAAAATTAAATTGTATCATATCATATCTTAATTTTAGGTTATATACTTTTTTAAAGATATAAATTCTTATAGGAAACACGGTGCAACTTACGCATATAATTATGGGTATATGAAGTCTAAATTTTAGGATTTTTAACTACTTTTTAGTTCTAGATACAACCGGTATTATCGGTTTGATTATTCATTCATCCGTACGTTATTTTTGGTATTAGTTGGTACATATATTTTTTCTTTATTATTACAACTAGTTTAAACGGTAACAAAACCACGGTTGAACCATCAAATTTCATAACACTAAACTTTCCAATATTGTGGCCGGTACGGTTATGAAATATTGCTTTAAGCTGATATGTACTCCATTTCACAAGTGGAGAATCCTAAATTGTTCACTTTTCATAAATATAGCCAATTAAGGTGAGACGTTAACGTAAAAGGGCATGCAGATAGATATATGCATGACTATCTCATACGCCATGTGTGGGAACATTATTAATTACCACGCGTCCATACTTCTTATCGGTCAACCTCATCATTGTGTACATTACCACTAGAATATATGAAGTTCATATCATTTTAGTTGGATTTACTTGACGAATCTAAAAGAAGAAATCTAGACATCAAATTAAATATACAATGCAAACATATCCTCAATTACTATGTTAGGCTCGATATTGGGATTATATTTTTTCTGTTTCATAATTATATAACACAATTTTCAAATAGTATTATCTAAATTAACATCTGTCTAATTAAACAAATAAGTTTATTTATTTTTAATAAATTTATACTTTTTTAAATTAATAATTAAAATATCATTAAAAAATTAAATTGTATCATATCATATCTTAATTTTAGGTTATATAATTTTTTAAAGATATATATTCTTATAGGAAACACGGTGCAACTTACGCATATAATTATGGGTATATGAAGTCTAAATTTTAGGATTTTTAACTACTTTTTAGTTCTAGATACAACCAGTATTATCCGGTTTGATTATTCATTCATCCGTACGTTATTTTTGGTATTAGTTGGTACATATATTTTTTCTTTATTATTACAACTAATGTAAACGGTAACAAAACCACGGTTGAACCATCAAATTTCATAACACTAAACTTTCCAATATTGTGGCCGGTACGGTTATGAAATATTGCTTTAAAATGATATGTACTCCATTTCACAAGTGGAGAATCCTAAATTGTTCGTTTTTCATACATATAGCCAATTAAGGTGAGACGTTAACCGTAAAAGGGCATGCGGATAGATATATGCATGACTATCTCATACGCCATGTGTGGGAACATTATTAATTACCACGCGTCCATACTTCTTATCGGTCAACCTCATCATTGTGTACATTACCACTAGAATATATGAAGTTCATATCATTTTAGTTGGATTTACTTGACGAATCTAAAAGAAGAAATCTAGACATCAAATTAAATATACAATGCAAACATATCCTCAATTACTATGTTAGGCTCGATATTGGGATTATATTTTTTGTTTCATAATTATATAACACAATTTTCAAATAGTATTATCTAAATTAACATCGAGTCTAATTAAACAAATAAGTTTATTTATTTTTAATAAATTTATACTTTTTTCAATTAATAATTAAAATATCATTAAAAAATTAAATTGTATCATATCATATCTTAATTTTAGGTTATATAATTTTTTAAAGATATAAATTCTTATAGGAAACACGGTGCAACTTACGCATATAATTATGGGTATATGAAGTCTAAATTTTAGGACTTTTAACTATTTTTTAGTTCTAGATACAACCAGTATTATCCGGTTTGATTATTCATTCATCCGTACGTTATTTTTGGTATTAGTTGGTACATATATTTTTTCTTTATTATTACAACTAATGTAAACGGTAACAAAACCACGGTTGAACCATCAAATTTCATAACACTAAACTTTCCAATATTGTGGCCGGTACGGTTATGAAATATTGCTTTAAATTGATATGTACTCCATTTCACAAGTGGAGAATCCTAAATTGTTCGTTTTTCATACATATAGCCAATTAAGGTGAGACGTTAACCGTAAAAGGGCATGCAGATAGATATATGCATGACTATCTCATACGCCATGTGTGGGAACATTATTAATTACCACGCGTCCATACTTCTTATCGGTCAACCTCATCATTGTGTACATTACCACTAGAATATATGAAGTTCATATCATTTTAGTTGGATTTACTTGACGAATCTAAAAGAAGAAATCTAGACATCAAATTAAATATACAATGCAAACATATCCTCAATTACTATGTTAGGCTCGATATTGGGATTATATTTTTTCTGTTTCATAATTATATAACACAATTTTCAAATAGTATTATCTAAATTAACATCGATCTAATTAAACAAATAAGTTTATTTATTTTTAATAAATTTATACTTTTTTCAATTAATAATTAAAATATCATTAAAAAATTAAATTGTATCATATCATATCTTAATTTTAGGTTATATACTTTATTAAATATATAAATTCTTATAGGAAACACGGTGCAACTTACGCATATAATTATGGGTATATGAAGTCTAAATTTTAGGATTTTTAACTACTTTTTAGTTCTAGATACAACCGGTATTATCCGGTTTGATTATTCATTCATCCGTACGTTATTTTTGGTATTAGTTGGTACATATATTTTTTCTTTATTATTACAACTAGTTTAAACGGTAACAAAACCACGGTTGAACCATGAAATTTCATAACACTAAACTTTCCAATATTGTGGCCGGTACGGTTATGAAATATTGCTTTAAACTGATATGTACTCCATTTCACAAGTGGAGAATCCTAAATTGTTCGTTTTTCATACATATAGCCAATTAAGGTGAGACGTTAACCGTAAAAGGGCATGCGGATAGATATATGCATGACTATCTCATACGCCATGTGTGGGAACATTATTAATTACCACGCGTCCATACTTCTTATCGGTCAACCTCATCATTGTGTACATTACCACTAGAATATATGAAGTTCATATCATTTTAGTTGGATTTACTTGACGAATCTAAAAGAAGAAATCTAGACATCAAATTAAATATACAATGCAAACATATCCTCAATTACTATGTTAGGCTCGATATTGGGATTATATTTTTTCTGTTTCATAATTATATAACACAATTTTCAAATAGTATTATCTAAATTAACATCGAGTCTAATTAAACAAATAAGTTTATTTATTTTTAATAAATTTATACTTTTTTCAATTAATAATTAAAATATCATTAAAAAATTAAATTTGTATCATATCATATCTTAATTTTAGGTTATATACTTTATTAAATATATAAATTCTTATAGGAAACACGGTGCAACTTACGCATATAATTATGGGTATATGAAGTCTAAATTTTAGGATTTTTAACTACTTTTTAGTTCTAGATACAACCGGTATTATCCGGTTTGATTATTCATTCATCCGTACGTTATTTTTGGTATTAGTTGGTACATATATTTTTCTTTATTATTACAACTAGTGTAAACGGTAACAAAACCACGGTTGAACCATGAAATTTCATAACACTAAACTTTCCAATATTGTGGCCGGTACGGTTATGAAATATTGCTTTAAAGCGATATGTACTCCATTTCACAAGTGGAGAATCCTAAATTGTTCGTTTTTCATACATATAGCCAATTAAGGTGAGACGTTAACAGTAAAAGGGCATGCGGATAGATATATGCATGACTATCTCATACGCCATGTGTGGGAACATTATTAATTACCACGCGTCCATACTTCTTATCGGTCAACCTCATCATTGTGTACATTACCACTAGAATATATGAAGTTCATATCATTTTAGTTGGATTTACTTGACGAATCTAAAAGAAGAAATCTAGACATCAAATTAAATATACAATGCAAACATATCCTCAATTACTATGTTAGGCTCGATATTGGGATTATATTTTTTTGTTTCATAATTATATAACACAATTTTCAAATAGTATTATCTAAATTAACATCGATCTAATTAAACAAATAAGTTTATTTATTTTTAATAAATTTATACTTTTTTCAATTAATAATTAAAATATCATTAAAAAATTAAATTGTATCATATCATATCTTAATTTTAGGTTATATACTTTTTTAAAGATATAAATTCTTATAGGAAACACGGTGCAACTTACGCATATAATTATGGGTATATGAAGTCTAAATTTTAGGATTTTTAACTACTTTTTAGTTCTAGATACAACCGGTATTATCCGGTTTGATTATTCATTCATCCGTACGTTATTTTTGGTATTAGTTGGTACATATATTTTTTCTTTATTATTACAACTAGTTTAAACGGTAACAAAACCACGGTTGAACCATGAAATTTCATAACACTAAACTTTCCAATATTGTGGCCGGTACGGTTATGAAATATTGCTTTAAAGCTGATATGTACTCCATTTCACAAGTGGAGAATCCTAAATTGTTCATTTTTCATACATATAGCCAATTAAGGTGAGACGTTAACGTAAAAGGGCATGCGGATAGATATATGCATGACTATCTCATACGCCATGTGTGGGAACATTATTAATTACCACGCGTCCATACTTCTTATCGGTCAACCTCATCATTGTGTACATTACCACTAGAATATATGAAGTTCATATCATTTTAGTTGGATTTACTTGACGAATCTAAAAGAAGAAATCTAGACATCAAATTAAATATACAATGCAAACATATCCTCAATTACTATGTTAGGCTCGATATTGGGATTATATTTTTTTTGTTTCATAATTATATAACACAATTTTCAAATAGTATTATCTAAATTAACATCGTCTAATTAAACAAATAAGTTTATTTATTTTTAATAAATTTATACTTTTTTCAATTAATAATTAAAATATCATTAAAAAATTAAATTGTATCATATCATATCTTAATTTTAGGTTATATACTTTTTTAAAGATATAAATTCTTATAGGAAACACGGTGCAACTTACGCATATAATTATGGGTATATGAAGTCTAAATTTTAGGATTTTTAACTACTTTTTAGTTCTAGATACAACCGGTATTATCGGTTTGATTATTCATTCATCCGTACGTTATTTTTGGTATTAGTTGGTACATATATTTTTTCTTTATTATTACAACTAGTTTAAACGGTAACAAAACCACGGTTGAACCATGAAATTTCATAACACTAAACTTTCCAATATTGTGGCCGGTACGGTTATGAAATATTGCTTTAAACTGATATGTACTCCATTTCACAAGTGGAGAATCCTAAATTGTTCGTTTTTCATACATATAGCCAATTAAGGTGAGACGTTAACCGTAAAAGGGCATGCGGATAGATATATGCATGACTATCTCATACGCCATGTGTGGGAACATTATTAATTACCACGCGTCCATACTTCTTATCGGTCAACCTCATCATTGTGTACATTACCACTAGAATATATGAAGTTCATATCATTTTAGTTGGATTTACTTGACGAATCTAAAAGAAGAAATCTAGACATCAAATTAAATATACAATGCAAACATATCCTCAATTACTATGTTAGGCTCGATATTGGGATTATATTTTTTTGTTTCATAATTATATAACACAATTTTCAAATAGTATTATCTAAATTAACATCGAGTCTAATTAAACAAATAAGTTTATTTATTTTTAATAAATTTATACTTTTTCAATTAATAATTAAAATATCATTAAAAAATTAAATTGTATCATATCATATCTTAATTTTAGGTTATATACTTTTTAAAGATATAAATTCTTATAGGAAACACGGTGCAACTTACGCATATAATTATGGGTATATGAAGTCTAAATTTTAGGATTTTTAACTACTTTTTAGTTCTAGATACAACCGGTATTATCCGGTTTGATTATTCATTCATCCGTACGTTATTTTTGGTATTAGTTGGTACATATATTTTTCTTTATTATTACAACTAGTTTAAACGGTAACAAAACCACGGTTGAACCATGAAATTTCATAACACTAAACTTTCCAATATTGTGGCCGGTACGGTTATGAAATATTGCTTTAAACGATATGTACTCCATTTCACAAGTGGAGAATCCTAAATTGTTCACTTTTCATAAATATAGCCAATTAAGGTGAGACGTTAGTAGTAAAAGGGCATGCAGATAGATATATGCATGACTATCTCATACGCCATGTGTGGGAACATTATTAATTACCACGCGTCCATACTTCTTATCGGTCAACCTCATCATTGTGTACATTACCACTAGAATATATGAAGTTCATATCATTTTATTTGGATTTACTTGACGAATCTAAAAGAAGAAATCTAGACATCAAATTAAATATACAATGCAAACATATCCTCAATTACTATGTTAGGCTCGATATTGGGATTATATTTTTTCTGTTTCATAATTATATAACACAATTTTCAAATAGTATTATCTAAATTAACATCGATCTAATTAAACAAATAAGTTTATTTATTTTTAATAAATTTATACTTTTTTCAATTAATAATTAAAATATCATTAAAAAATTAAATTGTATCATATCATATCTTAATTTTAGGTTATATACTTTTTTAAAGATATAAATTCTTATAGGAAACACAGTGCAACTTACGCATATAATTATGGGTATATGAAGTCTAAATTTTAGGATTTTTAACTACTTTTTAGTTCTAGATACAACCAGTATTATCCGGTTTGATTATTCATTCATCCGTACGTTATTTTTGGTATTAGTTGGTACATATATTTTTTCTTTATTATTACAACTAGTTTAAACGGTAACAAAACCACGGTTGAACCATCAAATTTCATAACACTAAACTTTCCAATATTGTGGCCGGTACGGTTATGAAATATTGCTTTAAATTGATATGTACTCCATTTCACAAGTGGAGAATCCTAAATTGTTCGTTTTTCATAAATATAGCCAATTAAGGTGAGACGTTAACCGTAAAAGGGCATGCGGATAGATATATGCATGACTATCTCATACGCCATGTGTGGGAACATTATTAATTACCACGCGTCCATACTTCTTATCGGTCAACCTCATCATTGTGTACATTACCACTAGAATATATGAAGTTCATATCATTTTAGTTGGATTTACTTGACGAATCTAAAAGAAGAAATCTAGACATCAAATTAAATATACAATGCAAACATATCCTCAATTACTATGTTAGGCTCGATATTGGGATTATATTTTTTCTGTTTCATAATTATATAACACAATTTTCAAATAGTATTATCTAAATTAACATCGAGTCTAATTAAACAAATAAGTTTATTTATTTTTAATAAATTTATACTTTTTTCAATTAATAATTAAAATATCATTAAAAAATTAAATTGTATCATATCATATCTTAATTTTAGGTTATATACTTTTTTAAAGATATAAATTCTTATAGGAAACACGGTGCAACTTACGCATATAATTATGGGTATATGAAGTCTAAATTTTAGGATTTTTAACTACTTTTTAGTTCTAGATACAACCGGTATTATCCGGTTTGATTATTCATTCATCCGTACGTTATTTTTGGTATTAGTTGGTACATATATTTTTTCTTTATTATTACAACTAGTTTAAACGGTAACAAAACCACGGTTGAACCATCAAATTTCATAACACTAAACTTTCCAATATTGTGGCCGGTACGGTTATGAAATATTGCTTTAAACTGATATGTACTCCATTTCACAAGTGGAGAATCCTAAATTGTTCATTTTTCATACATATAGCCAATTAAGGTGAGACGTTAACCGTAAAAGGGCATGCAGATAGATATATGCATGACTATCTCATACGCCATGTGTGGGAACATTATTAATTACCACGCGTCCATACTTCTTATCGGTCAACCTCATCATTGTGTACATTACCACTAGAATATATGAAGTTCATATCATTTTAGTTGGATTTACTTGACGAATCTAAAAGAAGAAATCTAGACATCAAATTAAATATACAATGCAAACATATCCTCAATTACTATGTTAGGCTCGATATTGGGATTATATTTTTTCTGTTTCATAATTATATAACACAATTTTCAAATAGTATTATCTAAATTAACATGAGTCTAATTAAACAAATAAGTTTATTTATTTTTAATAAATTTATACTTTTTTCAATTAATAATTAAAATATCATTAAAAAATTAAATTGTATCATATCATATCTTAATTTTAGGTTATATACTTTATTAAAGATATAAATTCTTATAGGAAACACGGTGCAACTTACGCATATAATTATGGGTATATGAAGTCTAAATTTTAGGATTTTTAACTACTTTTTAGTTCTAGATACAACCAGTATTATCCGGTTTGATTATTCATTCATCCGTACGTTATTTTTGGTATTAGTTGGTACATATATTTTTTCTTTATTATTACAACTAGTTTAAACGGTAACAAAACCACGGTTGAACCATGAAATTTCATAACACTAAACTTTCCAATATTGTGGCCGGTACGGTTATGAAATATTGCTTTAAAGCGATATGTACTCCATTTCACAAGTGGAGAATCCTAAATTGTTCGTTTTTCATACATATAGCCAATTAAGGTGAGACGTTAACCGTAAAAGGGCATGCGGATAGATATATGCATGACTATCTCATACGCCATGTGTGGGAACATTATTAATTACCACGCGTCCATACTTCTTATCGGTCAACCTCATCATTGTGTACATTACCACTAGAATATATGAAGTTCATATCATTTTAGTTGGATTTACTTGACGAATCTAAAAGAAGAAATCTAGACATCAAATTAAATATACAATGCAAACATATCCTCAATTACTATGTTAGGCTCGATATTGGGATTATATTTTTTTTGTTTCATAATTATATAACACAATTTTCAAATAGTATTATCTAAATTAACATCGATCTAATTAAACAAATAAGTTTATTTATTTTTAATAAATTTATACTTTTTCAATTAATAATTAAAATATCATTAAAAAATTAAATTGTATCATATCATATCTTAATTTTAGGTTATATACTTTTTTAAAGATATAAATTCTTATAGGAAACACAGTGCAACTTACGCATATAATTATGGGTATATGAAGTCTAAATTTTAGGATTTTTAACTACTTTTTAGTTCTAGATACAACCGGTATTATCCGGTTTGATTATTCATTCATCCGTACGTTATTTTTGGTATCAGTTGGTACATATATTTTTTCTTTATTATTACAACTAGTTTAAACGGTAACAAAACCACGGTTGAACCATGAAATTTCATAACACTAAACTTTCCAATATTGTGGCCGGTACGGTTATGAAATATTGCTTTAAACTGATATGTACTCCATTTCACAAGTGGAGAATCCTAAATTGTTCGTTTTTCATACATATAGCCAATTAAGGTGAGACGTTAACCGTAAAAGGGCATGCGGATAGATATATGCATGACTATCTCATACGCCATGTGTGGGAACATTATTAATTACCACGCGTCCATACTTCTTATCGGTCAACCTCATCATTGTGTACATTACCACTAGAATATATGAAGTTCATATCATTTTAGTTGGATTTACTTGACGAATCTAAAAGAAGAAATCTAGACATCAAATTAAATATACAATGCAAACATATCCTCAATTACTATGTTAGGCTCGATATTGGGATTATATTTTTTTTTTCATAATTATATAACACAATTTTCAAATAGTATTATCTAAATTAACATCGGTCTAATTAAACAAATAAGTTTATTTATTTTTAATAAATTTATACTTTTTTCAATTAATAATTAAAATATCATTAAAAAATTAAATTGTATCATATCATATCTTAATTTTAGGTTATATACTTTTTTAAAGATATAAATTCTTATAGGAAACACAGTGCAACTTACGCATATAATTATGGGTATATGAAGTCTAAATTTTAGGATTTTTAACTACTTTTTAGTTCTAGTTACAACCAGTATTATCCGGTTTGATTATTCATTCATCCGTACGTTATTTTTGGTATTAGTTGGTACATATATTTTTTCTTTATTATTACAACTAATTTAAACGGTAACAAAACCACGGTTGAACCATCAAATTTCATAACACTAAACTTTCCAATATTGTGGCCGGTACGGTTATGAAATATTGCTTTAAACTGATATGTACTCCATTTCACAAGTGGAGAATCCTAAATTGTTCACTTTTCATACATATAGCCAATTAAGGTGAGACGTTAACCGTAAAAGGGCATGCGGATAGATATATGCATGACTATCTCATACGCCATGTGTGGGAACATTATTAATTACCACGCGTCCATACTTCTTATCGGTCAACCTCATCATTGTGTACATTACCACTAGAATATATGAAGTTCATATCATTTTAGTTGGATTTACTTGACGAATCTAAAAGAAGAAATCTAGACATCAAATTAAATATACAATGCAAACATATCCTCAATTACTATGTTAGGCTCAATATTGGGATTATATTTTTTTCTGTTTCATAATTATATAACACAATTTTCAAATAGTATTATCTAAATTAACATCAGTCTAATTAAACAAATAAGTTTATTTATTTTTAATAAATTTATACTTTTTTCAATTAATAATTAAAATATCATTAAAAAATTAAATTGTATCATATCATATCTTAATTTTAGGTTATATAATTTTTTAAAGATATAAATTCTTATAGGAAACACAGTGCAACTTACGCATATAATTATGGGTATATGAAGTCTAAATTTTAGGATTTTTAACTACTTTTTAGTTCTAGTTACAACCAGTATTATCGGTTTGATTATTCATTCATCCGTACGTTATTTTTGGTATTAGTTGGTACATATATTTTTTTCTTTATTATTACAACTAATGTAAACGGTAACAAAACCACGGTTGAACCATCAAATTTCATAACACTAAACTTTCCAATATTGTGGCCGGTACGGTTATGAAATATTGCTTTAAATTGATATGTACTCCATTTCACAAGTGGAGAATCCTAAATTGTTCGTTTTTCATACATATAGCCAATTAAGGTGAGACGTTAACCGTAAAAGGGCATGCAGATAGATATATGCATGACTATCTCATACGCCATTTGTGGGAACATTATTAATTACCACGCGTCCATACTTCTTATCGGTCAACCTCATCATTGTGTACATTACCACTAGAATATATGAAGTTCATATCATTTTGGTTGGATTTACTTGACGAATCTAAAAGAAGAAATCTAGACATCAAATTAAATATACAATGCAAACATATCCTCAATTACTATGTTAGGCTCGATATTGGGATTATATTTTTTTTCATTTCATAATTATATAACACAATTTTCAAATAGTATTATCTAAATTAACATCGATCTAATTAAACAAATAAGTTTATTTATTTTTAATAAATTTATACTTTTTTCAATTAATAATTAAAATATCATTAAAAAATTAAATTGTATCATATCATATCTTAATTTTAGGTTATATAATTTTTTAAAGATATAAATTCTTATAGGAAACACAGTGCAACTTACGCATATAATTATGGGTATATGAAGTCTAAATTTTAGGATTTTTAACTACTTTTTAGTTCTAGTTACAACCAGTATTATCCGGTTTGATTATTCATTCATCCGTACGTTATTTTTGGTATTAGTTGGTACATATATTTTTTCTTTATTATTACAACTAATGTAAACGGTAACAAAACCACGGTTGAACCATCAAATTTCATAACACTAAACTTTCCAATATTGTGGCCGGTACGGTTATGAAATATTGCTTTAAACTGATATGTACTCCATTTCACAAGTGGAGAATCCTAAATTGTTCGTTTTTCATACATATAGCCAATTAAGGTGAGACGTTAACAGTAAAAGGGCATGCGGATAGATATATGCATGACTATCTCATACGCCATGTGTGGGAACATTATTAATTACCACGCGTCCATACTTCTTATCGGTCAACCTCATCATTGTGTACATTACCACTAGAATATATGAAGTTCATATCATTTTAGTTGGATTTACTTGACGAATCTAAAAGAAGAAATCTAGACATCAAATTAAATATACAATGCAAACATATCCTCAATTACTATGTTAGGCTCGATATTGGGATTATATTTTTTTTGTTTCATAATTATATAACACAATTTTCAAATAGTATTATCTAAATTAACATCGGTCTAATTAAACAAATAAGTTTATTTATTTTTAATAAATTTATACTTTTTTAAATTAATAATTAAAATATCATTAAAAAATTAAATTGTATCATATCATATCTTAATTTTAGGTTATATAATTTTTTAAAGATATAAATTCTTATAGGAAACACAGTGCAACTTACGCATATAATTATGGGTATATGAAGTCTAAATTTTAGGATTTTTAACTACTTTTTAGTTCTAGTTACAACCAGTATTATCGGTTTGATTATTCATTCATCAGTACGTTATTTTTGGTATTAGTTGGTACATATATTTTTTCTTTATTATTACAACTAGTTTAAACGGTAACAAAACCACGGTTGAACCATCAAATTTCATAACACTAAACTTTCCAATATTGTGGCCGGTACGGTTATGAAATATTGCTTTAAAGCTGATATGTACTCCATTTCACAAGTGGAGAATCCTAAATTGTTCGTTTTTCATACATATAGCCAATTAAGGTGAGACGTTAGTAAAAGGGCATGCAGATAGATATATGCATGACTATCTCATACGCCATTTATGGGAACATTATTAATTACCACGCGTCCATACTTCTTATCGGTCAACCTCATCATTGTGTACATTACCACTAGAATATATGAAGTTCATATCATTTTAGTTGGATTTACTTGACGAATCTAAAAGAAGAAATCTAGACATCAAATTAAATATACAATGCAAACATATCCTCAATTACTATGTTAGGCTCGATATTGGGATTATATTTTTTATGTTTCATAATT
>JAUJYP020000433.1:0-160394 GCA_030674075.2 Linum usitatissimum | reverse complement strand
GCTCATTACCAACCCTTTGAAACTTATAAGTTTTTTAGGTGAAAATTAAATTTTTTGAAATGGTCTAGTAAATTGAAGTTTATGTTGGTAAAGACTAAAAATTGAGGTTTCACTTCATGTTAAGCTCCTTCAAATAATAGCCAAATAAAGCTCAAAGATATTTATGATCACACTAAAACAATATCGAAAGTAAATTTTGTTTTCTTAAATCCATTTGACTATAATTTATAGTGGTTAATAATGATAAAACGTATCATTTTCGCCATTTCCAATACGACAAATAAAAGATGATCTCTAATTTTGATATTATCATGTCAAAATGGCTCATTTAAAAGGTTAACCGCTTTGGAAACGATAAGTTTTGATGAAAATTTAAATTTTTAAATGGTAAAATATTTGAAGTTTGTATTTGGAATGATTAAAAATTGAGGTTTCACCATGTTAAGCCCTTCAAATAATAGCCAAATGAAGTTCAAAAATATTTGTAAACACACTAAAAAATATCGAGTAAATTCAATTTTAAATCCATTTCACCATAATGTATAGTGTTAACCATGATAAAAATTTTGTTTTTAGCTATTTCCATCATGCATGTTAAACATATCAGATTATTTCAAAATTTTGATATTTTCATGTCAAAATGGCTCATTCCCAAAGGTCAAATCGACAAGATTTGAGGTGAAAATTGAAATTTTTTAAATGGTCTAATATTTGAAGTTTATGTTGGGAATGACTAAAAAATTGTGGTTTCACCATGTTAAGCCCATCAAATAATACCTCGAATGAAGATAAAAAATATTTCGTAAACACACTAAAACAATATCGAGTAAATTTCATTTTTAAATCCATTTGACCATAATTTATAAGGAATACCATGAGAAAACTTGTCTTTTTATCCATTTCCAACATGCATGTCGTATAATAAACATGATTTGAAAATTTTGATATTTTTCAAGTCAAAATGGCTCATTACCAACCTCGTTAAACGATAAGTTTTCAGGTGAAAATTAAATTTTTTGAAATAGTCTAGCAATTGAAGTTTATGTTGGCAAAGACTAAAAATTGAGGTTTCACCATGTTAAGCCCTTCAAATAATAGCCAAATAAAGTTCAAAGATATTTATGATCACACTAAAACAATATCGAAAAATTTTGTTTTTAAATCCATTTGACCATAATTTATAGTGGTTACAATGATAAAACTTATCATTTTAGCCATTTCCAACATGCATGTCAAATAAAAGGATGATCTGAGAATTTTGATATTATCATGTCAAAATGGCTCATTTCAAAAGGTTAACCGCTTTGGAAACGATAGTATTGAGCTGAAAATTTAAATTTTTTAAATGGTAAAATATTTGAAGTTTGTATTTGGAATGATTAAAAATTGAGGTTTCACCATGTTAAGCCCTTCAAATAATAGCCAAATGAAGTTCAAAAATATTTGTAAACACACTAAAAAAATATCGAGTAAATTTGATTTTTAAATCCATTTGACCATAATTTATAGTGGTTACCATGATAAAAATTTTGTTTTTAGCTATTTCATGCATGTTAGATAATAGATGATTTGAAAATTTTGATATTTTCATGTCAAAATGGCTCATTCCCAAAGGTCAAATCGACAAGATTTGAGGTGAAAATTGGGGAATTTTTTAAATGGTCTAATATTTGAAATTTATGTTGAAAATGACAAAAAATTGAGGTTTCACCATGTTAAGCCCATCGAATAATAGCCGAATGAAGATAAAAAAAAATATTTGTAAACACACACTAAAACAATATCGAGTAAATTTCATTTTTAAATCCATTTGACCATAATTTATAGTAGTTACCATGAGAAAACTTGTCTTTTTATCCATTTCCAACATGCGTAATGAAAGATAATAGATGATTTGAAAATTTTGATATTTTTGAGTCAAAATGTCATTCGACCCTTTGGAAACGATAAATTTTCAGATGAAAATTAAATTTTGAAATGAATTAGTAATTGAAGTTTATGTTGGCAAAGACTAAGAATTGAGGTTTCACCATGTTAAGCCCTTGAAATAATAGCCAAATAAAGTTCAAAGATATTTATGATCACACTTATTTAAAACAATATCGAGTAAATTTTGTTTTTAAATCCATTTGACCATAATTTATAGTGGTTACAATGATAAAACTTATCATTTTCGCCATTTCAAACGTAAGTGTCAAATAAAAGGATGATCTGAGAATTTTGATATTATCATGTCAAAATGGCTCATTTCAAAAGGTTAACAGCTTTGGAAACGATAAGTATTGGTTTGAAAATTTAAATTTTTTTAAATGGTAAAATATTTGAAGTTTGTATTTGGAATGATTAAAAATTGAGGTTTCACCATGTTAAGCCCTTCAAATAATAGCCAAATGAAGTTCAAAAATATTTGTAAACACACTAAAAAAATATAGAGTAAATTTGATTTTTAAATCCATTTGACCATAATTTATAGTGGTTACCATGATAAAAATTTTGTTTTTAGCTATTTCCATCATGCATGTTAGATAATAGATTATTTGAAAATTTTGATATTTTCATGTCAAAATGGCTCATTCCCAAAGGTCAAATCGACAAGATTTGAGGTGAAAATTGAAATTTTTTAAATGGTCTAATATTTGATGTTTATGTTGGGAATGACTAAAAATTGAGGTTTGACCATGTTAAGCCCATCAAATAATAGTCGATAGAAGATAAAAAATATTTGTAAACACACTAAAACAATATCGAGTAAATTTGATTTTTAAATCCATTTGACCATAATTTATAGTGGTTACCATGAGAAAACTTGTCTTTTTATCCATTTCCAACATGCATGTCGCATAACTAGTTGATTTGAAAATTTTGATATTTTTCAAGTCAAAAATGGCTCATTACCAACCCCTTTTCGGAAACGATAAGTTTTTTAAGTGAAAAATTAATTTTTTTTGAAATGGTCTAGTAATTGAAGTTTACGTTGGCAAAGACTAAAAATTGAGGTTTCACCATGTTAAGCCCTCCAAATAATAGCCAAATAAAGTTCAAAGATTTTTATGATGACACTAAAACAATATCGAGTAAATTTTTTTTTTTTTAAATCCATTACGATAAGTATTTGAAAATTTAAATTTTTTAAATGGTAAAATATTTGAAGTTTGTATTTGGAATGATTAAAAATTGAGGTTTCACCATGTTAAGCCCTTCAAATAATAGCCAAATGAAGTTCAAAAATATTTGTAAAACACACTAAAAAATATCGAGTAAATTTGATTTTTAAATCCATTTGACCATAATTTATAGTGGTTACCATGATAAAAATTTTGTTTTTAGCTATTTCCATCATGCATGTTAGATAATAGATGATCTGAGAATTTTGATATTATCATATCAAAATAGCTCATTAAAAGGTTAACACGCTTTGGAAACGATAAGTTTTGGTGAAAATTTAAATTTTTAAATGGTAAAATATTTGAAGTTTGTATTTGGAATGATTAAAAATTTGAGGTTTCACCATGTTAAGCCTTTTTAATAAAACCCAAATGAAGTTCAAAAATATTTGTAAACACATAAAACAATTTCGAGTAAATTTTATATTTAAAATCCATTTGACCATAATTTATAGTGGTTACCATGAGTAAATATTTTCTTTTTAGCTATTTCCATCATGCATGTTAGATAATAGATGATTTGAAAATTTTTATATTTTCATTTCAAAATGGCTCAGTCCCAAAAAGATGGTCAAATCGACAAGTTTTGAGGTGAAAATTGAAATTTTTTTAAATGGTCTAATATTTGAGGTTTATGTTAGGAATGACCAAAAATTGAGGTTTTCACCATGTTAAGCCCTTCAAATAATAGCCAAATAAAGTTCAAAGATATTTATGGTCACACTAAAACAATATCGTGTAAATTTTGTTTTTAAATCCATTTGACCATAATTTCTAGTGGTTACATGATAAAACTTATCGTTTTAGCCATTTCCAACATGCATGTCAAATAAAAGGATGATCTGAGAATTTTGATATTATCATGTCAAAATGGCTCATTTCAAAAGGTTAACCGCTTTGGAAACGATAAGTTTTGAGCTGAAAATTTAAATTTTTTAAATGGTAAAATATTTGAAGTTTGTATTTGGAATGATTAAAAATTGACGTTTCACCATGTTAAGCCCTTCAAATAATAGCCAAATGAAGTTCAAAAGTATTTGTAAACACACTAAAAAAATATCGAGTAAATTTGATTTTTAAATCCATTTGACCATAATTTATAGTGGTTACCATGATAAAAATTTTGTTTTTAGCTATTTCCATCATGCATGTTAGATAATAGATTATTTGAAAATTTTGATATTTTCATGTCAAAATGGCTCATTCCCAAAGGTCAAATCGACAAGATTTGAGGTGAAAATTGAAATTTTTTAAATGGTCTAATATTTGAAATTTATGTTGGGAATGACAAAAAATTGAGGTTTCACCATGTTAAGCCCATCAAATAATAGCCGAATGAAGATAAAAAATATTTGTAAACACACTAAAACAATATCGAGTAAATTTCATTTTTAAATCCATTTGACCATAATTTATAGTGGTTACCATGAGAAAACTTGTCTTTTTATCCATTTCCAACATGCATGTCGTATAACAGATGATTTGAAAATTTTGATATTTTCAAGTCAAAATGGCTCATTACCAACCCTTTGGAAACGATAAGTTTTTAGGTGAAAATTAAATTTTTGAAATGGTCTAGTAATTGAAGTTTATGTTGGCAAAGACTAAAAATTGAGGTTTCACCATGTTAAGCCCTTCAAATAATAGCCAAATAAAGTTCAAAGATATTTATGATCACACTAAAACAATATCGAGTAAATTTTGTTTTTAAATCCATTTGACCATAATTTATAGTGGTTACAATGATAAAACGTATCATTTTCGCCATTTCCAACATGCATGTCAAATAAAAGGATGATCTGAGAATTTTGATATTATCATGTCAAAATGGCTCATTTCAAAAGGTTAACCGTTTTGGAAACGATAAGTACTGAGCTGAAAATTTAAATTTTTTAAATGGTAAAATATTTGAAGTTTGTATTTGGAATGATTAAAAATTGACGTTTCACCATGTTAAGCCCTTCAAATAATAGCCAAATGAAGTTCAAAAATATTTGTAAACACACTAAAAAAATATCGAGTAAATTTGATTTTTAAATCCATTTGACCATAATTTATAAGTGGTTACCATGATAAAAATTTTGTTTTTAGCTATTTCCATCATGCATGTTAGATAATAGATTATTTGAAAATTTTGATATTTTCATGTCAAAATGGCTCATTCCCAAAGGTCAAATCGACAAGATTTGAAGAGTGAAAAGTGAAATTTTTTTTTTAAATGGTCTAATATTTGAAATTTATGTTGGGAATGACAAAAAATTGAGGTTTCACCATGTTAAGCCCATCAAATAATAGCCCAGATGAAGATAAAAAAATATTTGTAAACACACTAAAACAATATCGAGTAAATTTCATTTTTAAATCCATTTGACCATAATTTATAGTAGTTTTCCTTAGAAAACTTGTCTTTTTTTATCCATTTTCAACATGCATGTCAGATAATAGATGATTTGAAAATTTTGATATTTTCAAGTCAAAATGTGGCTCATTACCAACCCTTTCGGAAACGATAAGTTTTTAGGGGGGAAAAATTAAATTTTTTTTAAAATGGTTCTAGTAATTGAAGTTTATGTCAAGCAAAGACTGGGAAAAATTTGGGCTGAGGTTTCACCTATGTTAAGCCCTTCAAATAATAGCCAAATAAAGTTCAAAGATATTTATGATCACACTAAAACAATATCGAGTAAATTTTGTTTTTAAATCCATTTGACCATAATTTATAGTAGTTACAATGATAAAACGTATCATTTTCGCCATTTCCGACATGCATGTCAAATAAAAGGATGATCTGAGAATTTTGATATTATCATGTCAAAATGGCTCATTTCAAAAGGTTAACCGCTTTGGAAACGATAAGTATTGAGCTGAAAATTTAAATTTTTTAAATGGTAAAATATTTGAAGTTTGTATTTGGAATGATTAAAAATTGACGTTTCACCATGTTAAGCCCTTCAAATAATAGCCAAATGAAGTTCAAAAGTATTTGTAAACACACTAAAAAAATATCGAGTAAATTTGATTTTTAAATCCATTTGACCATAATTTATAGTGGTTACCATCATAAAAATTTTGTTTTTAGCTATTTCCCTCATGCATGTTAGATAATAGATTATTTGAAAATTTTGATATTTTCATGTCAAAATGGCTCATTCCCAAAGGTCAAATCGACAAGATTTGAGGTGAAAATTGAAATTTTTTAAATGGTCTAATATTTGAAATTTATGTTCGGAATGACAAAAAATTGAGGTTTCACCATGTTAAGCCCATCAAATAATAGCCGAATGAAGATAAAAAATATTTGTAAACACACTAAAACAATATCGAGTAAATTTCATTTTTAAATCCATTTGACCATAATTTATAGTGGTTACCATGAGAAAACTTGTCTTTTTATCCATTTCCAACATGCATGTCGATAATAGATGATTTGAAAATTTTGATATTTTCAAGTCAAAATGGCTCATTACCAACCCTTTGGAAACGATAAGTTTTTAGGTGAAAATTAAATTTTTTGAAATGGTCTAGTAATTGAAGTTTATGTTGGCAAAGACTAAAAATTGAGGTTTCACCATGTTAAGCCCTTCAAATAATAGCCAAATAAAGTTCAAAGATATTTATGATCACACTAAAACAATATCGAGTAAATTTTGTTTTTAAATCCATTTGACCATAATTTATAGTGGTTACAATGATAAAACTTATCATTTTCGCCATTTCCAACATGCATGTCAAATAAAAGGATGATCTGAGAATTTTGATATTATCATGTCAAAATGGCTCATTTCAAAAGGTTAACCGCTTTGGAAACGATAAGTATTGAGCCGAAAAGTTTAAATTTTTTAAATGGTAAAATATTTGAAGTTTGTATTTGGAATGATTAAAAATTGAGGTTTCACCATGTTAAACCCTTCAAATAATAGCCAAATGAAGTTCAAAAGTATTTGTAAACACACTAAAAAAATATCGAGTAAATTTGATTTTTAAATCCATTTGACCATAATTTATAGTGGTTACCATGATAAAAATTTTGTTTTTAGCTATTTCCCTCATGCATGTTAGATAATAGATTATTTGAAAATTTTGATATTTTCATGTCAAAATGGCTCATTCCCAAAGGTCAAATCGACAAGATTTGAGGTGAAAATTGAAATTTTTTAAATGGTCTAATATTTGATGTTTATGTTGGGAATGACTAAAAATTGAGGTTTCACCATGTTAAGCCCATCAAATAATAGTCGAATGAAGATAAAAAATATTTGTAAACACACTAAAACAATATCGAGTAAATTTGATTTTTTAATCCATTTGACCATAATTTATAGTGGTTACCATGAGAAAACTTGTCTTTTTATCCATTTCCAACATGCATGTCGTATAATAGATGATTTGAAAATTTTGATATTTTCAAGTCAAAATGGCTCATTACTAACCCTTTGGAAACGATAAGTTTTTAGGTGAAAATTAAATTTTTTGAAATGGTCTAAATTGAAGTTTATGTTGGCAAAGACTAAAAATTGAGGTTTCACCATGTTAAGCCCTTCAAATAATAGCCAAATAAAGTTCAAAGATATTTATGATCACACTAAAACAATATCGAGTAAATTTTGTTTTTAAATCCATTTGACCATAATTTATAGTGGTTACAATGATAAAACTTATCATTTTCGCCATTTCCAACATGCATGTCAAATAAAAGGATGATCCGAGAATTTTGATATTATCATGTCAAAATGGCTCATTTCAAAAGGTTAACCGCTTTGGAAACGATAAGTATTGAGATGAAAATTTAAATTTTTTAAATGGTAAAATATTTGAAGTTTGTATTTGGAATGATTAAAAATTGAGGTTTCACCATGTTAAGCCCTTCAAATAATAGCCAAATGAAGTTCAAAAATATTTGTAAACACACTAAAAAAATATCGAGTAAATTTGATTTTTAAATCCATTTGATTATAATCTATAGTGGTTACCATGATAAAAATTTTGTTTTTAGCTATTTCCATCATGCATGTTAGATAATAGATTATTTGAAAATTTTGATATTTTCATGTCAAAATGGCTCATTCCCAAAGGTCAAATCGACAATATTTGAGGTGAAAATTGAAATTTTTTAAATGGTCTAATATTTGAAATTTATGTTGGGAATGACTAAAAATTGAGGTTTCACCATGTTAAGCCCATCAAATAATAGCCGAATGAAGATAAAAAATATTTGTAAACACACTAAAACAATATCGAGTAAATTTCATTTTTAAATCCATTTGACCATAATTTATAGTGGTTACCATGAGAAAACTTGTCTTTTTATCCATTTCCAACATGCATGTCGTATAATAGATGATTTGAAAATTTTGATATTTTCAAGTCAAAATGGCTCATTACCAACCCTTTGGAAACGAAAAGTTTTTAGGTGAAAATTAAATTTTTTGAAATGGTGTAGTAATTGAAGTTTATGTTGGCAAAGACTAAAAATTGAGGTTTCACCATGTTAAGCCCTTCAAATAATAGCCAAATAAAGTTCAAAGATATTTATGATCACACTAAAACAATATCGAGTAAATTTTGTTTTTAAATCCATTTGACCATAATTTATAGTGGTTACAATGATAAAACTTATCTTTTTCACCATTTCCAACATGCATGTCAAATAAAAGGATGATCCGAGAATTTTGATATTATCATGTCAAAATGGCTCATTTCAAAAGGTTAACCGCTTTGGAAACGATAAGTTTTGAGCTGAAAATTTAAATTTTTTGAATGGTAAAATATTTGAAGTTTGTATTTGGAATGATTAAAAATTGAGGTTTCACCATGTTAAGCCCTTCAAATAATAGCCAAATGAAGTTCAAAAATATTTGTAAACACACTAAAAAAATATCGAGTAAATTTGATTTTTAAATCCATTTGATTATAATCTATAGTGGTTACCATGATAAAAATTTTGTTTTTAGCTATTTCCATCATGCATGTTAGATAATAGATTATTTGAAAATTTTGATATTTTCATGTCAAAATGGCTCATTCCCAAAGGTCAAATCGACAATATTTGAGGTGAAAATTGAAATTTTTTAAATGGTCTAATATTTGAAATTTATGTTGGGAATGACTAAAAATTGAGGTTTCACCATGTTAAGCCCATCAAATAATAGCCGAATGAAGATAAAAAATATTTGTAAACACACTAAAACAATATCGAGTAAATTTCATTTTTAAATCCATTTGACCATAATTTATAGTGGTTACCATGAGAAAACTTGTCTTTTTATCCATTTCCAACATGCATGTCAGATAATAGATGATTTGAAAATTTTGATATTTTCAAGTCAAAATGGCTCATTACCAAGCCTTTGGAAACGAAAAGTTTTTAGGTGAAAATTAATTTTTTTGAAATGGTCTAGTAATTGAAGTTTATGTTGGCAAAGACTAAAAATTGAGGTTTCACCATGTTAAGCCCTTCAAATAATAGCCAAATAAAGTTCAAAGATATTTATGATCACACTAAAACAATATCGAGTAAATTTTGTTTTTAAATCCATTTGACCATAATTTATAGTGGTTACAATGATAAAACTTATCTTTTTCACCATTT
This sequence comes from Linum usitatissimum, assembly GCA_030674075.2. Classification (NCBI taxonomy): domain Eukaryota; kingdom Viridiplantae; phylum Streptophyta; class Magnoliopsida; order Malpighiales; family Linaceae; genus Linum; species Linum usitatissimum. Next base: position 150,641 of record JAUJYP020000433.1, on the reverse strand, counting down.
CCAACATGCATGTCAAATAAAAGGATGATCTGAGAATTTTGATATTATCATGTCAAAATGGCTCATTTCAAAAGGTTAACCGCTTTGGAAACGATAAGTTTTGAGCTGAAAATTTAAATTTTTTAAATGGTAAAATATTTGAAGTTTGTATTTGGAATGATTAAAAATTGAGGTTTCACCATGTTAAGCCCTTCAAATAATAGCCAAATGAAGTTCAATAATATTTGTAAACACACTAAAAAAATATCGAGTAAATTTGATATTTAAATCCATTTGACCATAATTTATAGTGGTTACCATGATAAAATTTTGTTTATAGCTATTTCCATCATGCATGTTAGATAATAGAATATTTGAAAATTTTGATATTTTCATGTCAAAATGGCTCATTCCCAAAGGTCAAATCGACAAGATTTGAGGTGCAAAATTGAAATTTTTTAAATGGTCTAATATTTGATGTTTATGTTGGGAATGACTAAAAATTGAGGTTTCACCATGTTAAGCCCATCAAATAATAGCCGAATGAAGATAAAAAATATTTGTAAACACACTAAAACAATATCGAGTAAATTTGATTTTTAAATCCATTTGACCATAATTTATAGTGGTTACCATGAGAAAACTTGTCTTTTTATCCATTTCCAACATGCATGTCAGATAATAGATGATTTGAAAATTTTGATATTTTAAAGTCAAAATGGCTCATTACCAACCCTTTGGAAACGATAAGTTTTTAGGTGAAAATTAAATTTTTTGAAATGGTCTAGTAATTGAAGTTTATGTTGGCAAAGACTAAAAATTGAGGTTTCACCTTGTTAAGCCCTTTCAAATAATAGCCAAATAAAGTTCAAAGATATTTATTATCACACTAAAACAATATCGAGTAAATTTTGTTTTGAAATCCATTTGACCATAATTTATAGTGGTTACAATGATTAAACTTATCATTTTCGCCATTTCCAACATGCATGTCAAATAAAAGGATGATCCGAGAATTTTGATATTATCATGTCAAAATGGCTCATTTCAAAAGGTTAACCGCTTTGGAAACGATAAGTTTTGAGCTGAAAATTTAAATTTTTTAAATGGTAAAATATTTGAAGTTTGTATTTGGAATGATTAAAAATTGAGGTTTCACCATATTAAGCCCTTAAAATAATAGCCAAATGAAGTTCAAAAATATTTGTAAATACACTAAAAAAATATCAAGTAAATTTGATTTTTAAATCAATTTGACCATAATTTATAGTGGTTACCATGATAAAAATTTTGTTTTTAGCTATTTCCATCATGCATGTTAGATAATAGATTATTTGAAAATTTTGATATTTTCATGTCAAAATGGCTCATTCCCAAAGGTCAAATCGACAAGATTTGAGGTGAAAATTGAAATTTTTTAAATGGTCTAATATTTGAAGTTTATGTTGGGAATGACTAAAAATTGAGGTTTCACCATGTTAAGCCCATCAAATAATAGCCGAATGACGATAAAAAATATTTGTAAACACACTAAAACAATATCGAGTAAATTTGATTTTTAAATCCATTTGACCATAATTTATAGTGGTTACCATGAGAAAACTTGTCTTTTTATCCATTTCCAACATGCATGTCGATAATAGATGATTTGAAAATTTTGATATTTTAAAGTCAAAATGGCTCATTACCAACCCTTTGGAAACGATAAGTTTTTAGGTGAAAATTAAATTTTTTGAAATGGTCAAGTAATTGAAGTTTATGCTGGCAAAGACTAAAAATTGAGGTTTCACCTTGTTAAGCCCTTCAAATAATAGCCAAATAAAGTTCAAAGATATTTATTATCACACTAAAACAATATAGAGTAAATTTTGTTTCGCAAATCCATTCGAACCCATAATTTATAAAGGAGGTTACAATGATTAAACTTATCATTTTCGCGATTTCCAACATGCATGTCAAATAAAAGGATGATCCGAGAATTTTGATATTATCATGTCAAAATGGCTCATTTCAAAAGGTTAACCGCTTTGGAAACGATAAGTTTTGAGCCGAAAATTTAAATTTTTTTTAAATGGTAAAATATTTGAAGTTCGTATTTGGAATGATTAAAAATTGAGGTTTCACCATGTTAAGCCCCTTCAAATATAATAGCCAAATGAAGTTCAAAAATATTTGTAAACACACTAAAAAAATATCGAGTAAATTTGATTTTTAAATCAATTTGACCATAATTTATAGTGGTTACCATGATAAAAATTTTGTTTTTAGGCTATTTCCATCATGCATGTTAGATAATAGATTATTTGAAAATTTTGATATTTTAATGTCAAAATGACTCATTCCCAAAGGTCAAATCGACAAGATTTGAGGTGAAAATTGAAATTTTTTAAATGGTCTAATATTTGAAGTTTATGTTGGGAATGACTAAAAATTGAGGTTTCACCATGTTAAGCCCATCAAATAATAGCCGAATGAAGATAAAAATATTTGTAAACACACTAAAACAATATCGAGTAAATTTCATTTTTAAATCCATTTGACAAATAATTTATAGTGGTTACCATGAGAAAACTTGTCTTTTTATCCATTTCCAACATGCATGTCGTGTAATAGATGATTTGAAAATTTTGATATTTTCAAGTCAAAATGGCTCATTACCAACCCTTTGGAAACGATAAGTTTTTAGGTGAAAATTAAATTTTTTGAAATGGTTTAGTAATTGAAGTTTATGTTGGCAAAGACTAAAAATTGAGGTTTCACCATGTTAAGCCCTTCAAATAATAGCCAAATAAAGTTCAAAGATATTTATTATCACACTAAAACAATATCGAGTAAATTTTGTTTTTAAATCCATTTGACCATAATTTATAGTGGTTACAATGATTAAACTTATCATTTTCGCCATTTCCAACATGCATGTCAAATAAAAGGATGATCCGAGAATTTTGATATTATCATGTCAAAATGGCTCATTTCAAAAGGTTAACCGTTCAGAAACGATAAGTTTGAGCCGAAATTTAAATTTTTAAATGGTAAAATATTTGAAGTTTGTATTTGGAATGATTAAAAATTGAGGTTTCACCATGTTAAGCCCTTCAAATAATAGCCAAATGAAGTTCAAAAATATTTGTAAACACACTAAAAAAATATCGAGTAAATTTGATTTTTAAATCAATTTGACCATAATTTATAGTGGTTACCATGATAAAAATTTTGTTTTTAGCTATTTCCATCATGCATGTTAGATAATAGATTATTTGAAAATTTTGATATTTTCATGTCAAAATGGCTCATTCCCAAAGGTCAAATCGACAAGATTTGATGTGAAAATCGAAATATTTTTAAATGGTCTAATATTTGAAGTTTATGTTGGGAATGACAAAAAAATTGAGGTTTCACCATGTTAAGCCCATCAAATAATAGCCGAATGAAGATAAAAAATATTTGTAAACACACTAAAACAATATCGAGTAAATTTCATTTTTAAATCCATTTGACCATAATTTATAGTGGTTACCATGAGAAAACTTGTCTTTTTATCCATTTCCAAATACGCACGTCGATAATATGATTTGAAAATTTTGATATTTTCAAGTCAAAATGGCTCATTACCAACCCTTTGGAAACGATAAGTTTTTAGGTGAAAATTAAATTTTTTGAAATGGTCTAGTAATTGAAGTTTATGTTGGCAAAGACTAAAAATTGAGGTTTCACCATGTTAAGCCCTTCAAATAATAGCCAAATAAAGTTCAAAGATATTTATGATCACACTAAAACAATATCGAGTAAATTTTGTTTTTAAATCCATTTGACCATAATTTATAGTGGTTACAATGATAAAACTTATCATTTTCGCCATTTCCAACATGCATGTCAAATAAAAGGATGATCTGAGAATTTTGATATTATCATGTCAAAATGGCTTATTTCAAAAGGTTAACCGCTTTGGAAACGATAAGTATTGAGCTGAAAATATAAATTTTTTAAATGGTAAAATATTTGAAGTTTGTATTTGGAATGATTAAAAATTGAGGTTTCACCATGTTAAGCCCTTCCAATAATAGCCAAATGAAATTCAAAAATATTTGTAAACACACTAAAAAAATATCGAGTAAATTTGATTTTTAAATCCATTTGACCATAATTTATACTGGTTACCATGATAAAAATTTTGTTTTTAGCTATTTCCATCATGCATGTTAGATAATAGATTATTTGAAAATTTTGATATTTTCATGTCAAAATGGCTCATTCCCAAAGGTCAAATCGACAAGATTTGAGGTGAAAATTGAAATTTTTTAAATGGTCTAATATTTGAAATTTATGTTGGGAATGACAAAAAATTGAGGTTTCACCATGTTAAGCCCATCAAATAATAGCCGAATGAAGATAAAAAATATTTGTAAACACACTAAAACAATATCGAGTAAATTTCATTTTTAAATCCATTTGACCATAATTTATAGTGGTTACTATGAGAAAACTCTGTCTCTTTATCCATTTCCAACATGCATGTCGATACAATAGATGATTTGAAAATTTTGATATTTTCAAGTCAAAATGGCTCATTACCAACCCTTTGGAAACGATAAGTTTTTAGGTGAAAATTAAATTTTTTTTAAATGGTCTAGCAATTGAAGTTTATGCTGGCAAAGACTAAAAATTGAGGTTTCACCATGTTAAGCCCTTCAAATAACAGCCAAATAAAGTTCAAAGATATTTATGATCACACTAAAACAATATCGAGTAAATTTTGTTTTTAAATCCATTTGACCATAATTTATAGTGGTTACAATGATAAAACTTATCATTTTCGCCATTTCCAACATGCATGTCAAATAAAAGGATGATCCGAGAATTTTGATATTATCATGTCAAAATGGCTCATTTCAAAAGGTTAACCGTTTTGGAAACGATAAGTATTGAGCCGAAAATTTAAATTTTTTAAATGGTAAAATATTTGAAGTTTGTATTTGGAATGATTAAAAATTGAGGTTTCACCATGTTAAGCCCTTCAAATAATAGCCAAATGAAGTTCAAAAATATTTGTAAACACACTAAAAAAATATCGAGTAAATTTGATTTTTAAATCCATTTGACCATAATTTATAGTGGTTACCATGATAAAAATTTTGTTTTTAGCTATTTCCATCATGCATGTTAGATAATAGATTATTTGAAAATTTTGATATTTTCATGTCAAAATGGCTCATTCCCAAAGGTCAAATCGACAAGATTTGAGGTGAAAATTGAAATTTTTTAAATGGTCTAATATTTGAAATTTATGTTGGGAATGACAAAAAATTGAGGTTTCACCATGTTAAGCCCATCAAATAATAGCCGAATGAAGATAAAAAATATTTGTAAACACACTAAAACAATATCGAGTAAATTTCATTTTTAAATCCATTCGACCATAATTTATAGTGGTTACCATGAGAAAAGTGTGTCTTTTTATCCATTTCCAACATGCATGTCAGATATTTAGATGATTTGGAAAATTTTGATATTTTCAAGTCAAAATGGCTCATTAAAAACCCTTTGGAAACGATAAGCTTTTAGGTGAAAATTAAATTTTTCGAAATGGTCTAAAATACAATTGAAGTTTATGTTGGCAAAGACTAAAAATTGAGGTTTCACCATGTTAAGCCCTTCAAATAATAGCCAATAAAGTTCAAAGATATTTATGATCACACTAAAACAATATCGAGTAAATTTTGTTTTTAAATCCATTTGAACACATAATTTATAGTGGTTACAATGATAAAACTTATCATTTTCGCCATTTCCAACACGCATGTCAAATAAATGGATGATCCGAGAATTTTGATATTATCATGTCAAAATGGCTTATTTCAAAAGGTTAACCGCCTGGGAAAACGATAAGTATCTAGCCGAAAATATAAATTTTTTAAATGGTAAAATATTTGAAGTTTGTATTTGGAATGATAAAAATTTGCGCTTTCACCACAAGTGTTTTCTCCTTCCAATAATAGCCAAATGAAATTCAAAAATATTTGTAAACACACTAAAAAAATATCGAGTAAATTTGATTTTTAAATCCATTCGAAAATTACAATTTATAGTGGTTACCATGATAAAAATTTTGTTTTTAGCTATTTCCATCATGCATGTTAGATAATAGATTATTTGAAAATTTTGATATTTTCATGTCAAAATGGCTCATTCCCAAAGGTCAAATCGACAAGATTTGAGGTGAAAATTGAAATTTTTTAAATGGTCTAATATTTGAAATTTATGTTGGGAATGACAAAAAATTGAGGTTTCACCATGTTAAGCCCATCAAATAATAGCCGAATGAAGATAAAAAAGATCTGGAAACACACTAAAACAATATCGAGTAAATTTCATTTTTAAATCCATTTGACCATAATTTATAGTGGTTACCATGAGAAAACTTGTCTTTTTTATCCATTTCCAACATGCATGTTATATAATAGATGATTTGAAAATTTTGATATTTTCAAGTCAAAATGGCTCATTACCAAATCTTTGGAAATGATAAGTTTTTAGGTGAAAATTAAATTTTTTGAAATGGGTCTAAGAATTGAAGTTTACGCTGGAAAAGACTAAAAATTGAGGTTTCACCATGTTAAGCCCTTCAAATAATAGCCAACTAAAGTTCAAAGATATTTATGATCACACTAAAACAATATCGGGCAAATTTTGTTTTTAAATCCATTTGACTATAATCTATAGGGGTTAGCAATGATAAAACGTATCATTTTTGCCATTTCCAACATGCATGTCATATAAAAGGATGATCTGAGAATTTTGATATTAATATGTCAAAATGGCTCATTTCTAAAGGTTAACCGTTTTGAAAACCGATAAGTATTGAGCCGAAAATTTAAATTTTTTTAAAATAATAAAATATTTGAAGTTTGTATTTGGAATGATTAAAAATTGACGTTTCACCATGTTAAGCCCTTCAAATAATAGCCAAATGAAGTTCAAAAGTATTCGTGAAACACACTAAAAAAATATCGAGTAAATTTGATTTTTAAATCCATTTGACCATAATTTATAAGTGGTTACCATGATAAAAATTTTGTTTTTATCTATTTCCCTCATTTACGCAACATAATACATTATTTGAAAATTTTGATATTTTCATGTCAAAATGGCTCATTCTTAAAGGTCAATTCATAAAGATTTGAGGTGAAAATTGAAATTTTTTAAATGGTCTAATTATTTTTAAATTTTATGTTCGGAATGACAAAAAATTGAGGTTTCACCATGTTAAGCCCATCAAATAATAAAATGAACGAAGATAAAAAATATTTCAGAACACACTAAAACAATACTTCCAGTAAATTTCATTTTTAAAACTATTCAACTCAAATTCATAATTGCGTGGTTACTACGAGAAAACTTGTCTTTTTATCCATTTCCAACATGCATGTCGTATAATAGATTTATTTGAAAATTTTGACATTTTCAAGTCAAAAATGGCTCATTACCAACCCTTTCGAAACGATAAGTTTTTAGGTGAAAATTAAATTTTTTGAAATGGTCTAGTAATTGAAGTTTATGTTGGCAAAGACTAAAAATTGAGGTTTCACCATGTTAAGCCCTTCAAATAATAGCCAAATAAAGTTCAAAGATATTTATGATCACACTAAAACAATATCGAGTAAATTTTGTTTTTAAATCCATTTGACCATAATTTATAAGTGGTTACAATGATAAAACGTATCATTTTCGCCATTTCCAACATGCATGTCAAATAAAAGGATGATCTGAGAATTTTGATATTATCATGTCAAAATGGCTCATTTCAAAAGGGTAACCGCTTTGGAAACGATAAGTATTGTTCCGAAAATTTAAATTTTTTAAATGGTAAAATATTTGAAGTTTGTATTCGGAATGATTAAAAATTGACGTTTCACCATGTTAAGCCCTTCAAATAATAGCCAAATGAAGTTCAAAAGTATTTGTAAACACACTAAAAAAATATCGAGTAAATTTGATTTTTAAATCCATTTGACCATAATTTATAGAGGTTACTATGATAAAAATTGTGTTTTTAGCTATTTCCCTCATGCATGTTAGATATATAGATTATTTGAAAATTTTGATATTTTCATGTCAAAATGGCTCATTCCCAAAGGTCAAATCGACAAGATTTGAGGTGAAAATTGAAATTTTTTAAATGGTCTAATATTTGAAATTTATGTTCGAATGACAAAAAATTGAGGTTTCGACCATGTTAAGCCCATCAAATAATAGCCGAATGAAGATAAAAAATATTTGTAAACACACTAAAACAATATCGAGTAAATTTCATTTTTAAATCCATTTGACCATAATTTATAAAGGGTTACCATGAGAAAACTTGGTTCTTTTATCCATTTCCAACATGCATGTCGGTAATACGGGATGATTTGAAAATTTTGATATTTTCAAGTCAAAATGGCTCATTACCAACCCTTTGGAAACGATAAGTTTTTAGGTGAAAATTAAATTTTTTGAAATGGTCTAGTAATTGAAGTTTATGTTGGCAAAGACTAAAATTGAGGTTTCACCATGTTAAGCCCTTCAAATAATAGCCAAATAAAGTTCAAAGATATTTATGATCACACTAAAACAATATCGAGTAAATTTTGTTTTTAAATCGATTTGACCATAATTTATAGTGGTTACAATGATAAAACTTATCATTTTCGCCATTTCCAACATGCATGTCAAATAAAAGGATGATCTGAGAATTTTGATATTATCATGTCAAAATGGCTCGTTTCAAAAGGTTAACCGCTTTGGAAACGATAAGTATTGAGCTGAAAATTTAAATTTTTTAAATGGTAAAATATTTGAAGTTTGTATTTGGAATGATTAAAAATTGAGGTTTCACCATGTTAAACCCTTCAAATAATAGCCAAATGAAGTTCGAAAGGATTTGCAAACACACTAAAAAAATATCGAGTAAATTTGATTTTTAAATCCATTTGACCATAATTTATAGTGGTTACCATGATAAAAATTTTGTTTTTAGCTATTTCCCTCATGCATGTTAGATAATAGATTATTTGAAAATTTTGATATTTTCATGTCAAAATGGCTCATTCCCAAAGGTCAAATTGACAAGATTTGAGGTGAAAATTGAAATTTTTTAAATGGTCTAATATTTGAAGTTTATGTTGGGAATGACTAAAATTGAGGTTTTCTAATGGCGGTATTAAGCCCATCAAATAATAGCCGAATGACGATAAAAAATATTTGTAAACACACTAAAACAATATCGAGTAAATTTTTTTGATTTTTAAATCCATTTAATTACAATTTATAGTGGTTACCATGAGAAAACTTGTCTTTTTATCCATTTCCAACATGCATGTCGATAATAGATGATTGAAAATTTTGATATTTTAAAGTCAAAATGGGACTAAAAATTGAGGTTTCACCATGTTAAGCCCTTCAAATAATAGCCAAATAAAGTTCAAAGATATTTATGATCACACTAAAACAATATCGAGTAAATTTTGTTTTTAAATCCATTTGACCATAATTTATAGTGGTTACAATGATAAAACTTATCATTTTCGCCATTTCCAACATGCATGTCAAATAAAAGGATGATCTGAGAATTTTGATATTATCATGTCAAAATGGCTCATTTCAAAAGGTTAACCGCTTTGGAAACGATAAGTTTTGAGCCGAAAATTTAAATTTTTAAATGGTAAAATATTTGAAGTTTTTATTTGGAATGATTAAAAATTGAGGTTTCACCATGTTAAGCCCTTCAAATAATAGCCAAATGAAGTTTAAAAATATTTGTAAACACACTAAAAAAAATATCGAGTAAATTTGATTTTTAAAATCCATTTGACCATAATTTATAGTGGTTACCATGATAAGTTTTGTTTTTAGCTATTTCATCATGCATGTTAGATAATAGATATTTGAAAATTTTGATATTTTCATGTCAAAATGGCTCATTCCCAAAGGTCAAATCGACAAGATTTGAGGTGAAAAATTGAAATTTTTAAATGGTCTAATATTTGAAATTTATGTTGGGAATGACTAAAATTGAGGTTTCACCATGTTAAGCCCATTAAGTAATAGCAGAATGAAGATAAAAATATTTTTTAAACACACTAAAACAATATCGACCAAATTTTATTTTTAAATCCATTTTGGAATTACACTATAAAGTGGTTACCATGAGAAAACTTTTCTTTTTATCCATTTCCAACATGCATGTCGATAATACGATTTGAAAATTTTGATATTTTCAAGTCAAAATGGCTCATTACCAACCCTTTTGAAACGATGTTTTTGAGCAAGTGAAAATTAAATTTTTTGAAATGGTCTAGTAATTGAAGCTTATTTTGGCAAAGACTAAAAATTGTGGTTTCACCTTGTTAAGCCTTTCAAATAATAGCCAAATAAAGTTCAAAGATATTTATGATCACACTAAAACAATATCGAGTAAATTTGTTTTTAAATCCATTTGACCATAATTTATAGTGGTTACAATGATAAAACTTATCATTTTAGCCATTTCCAACATGCATGTCAAATAAAAGGATGATCTGAGAATTTTGATATTATCATGTCAAAATGGCTCATTTCAAAAGGTTAACCGCTTTGGAAACGATAAGTTTTGAGCTGAAAATTTAAATTTTTTAAATGGTAAAATATTTGAAGTTTGTATTTGGAATGATTAAAAATTGAGGTTTCACCATGTTAAGCCCTTCAAATAATAGCCAAATGAAGTTCAAAAATATTTGTAAACACACTAAAAAATTATCGAGTAAATTTGATTTTTAAATCCATTTGACCATAATTTATAGTGGTTACCATGATAAAAATTTTGTTTTTAGCTATTTCCATCATGCATGTTAGATAATAGATGATTTGAAAATTTTGATATTTTCATGTCAAAATGGCTCATTCCCAAAGGTCAAATCGACAAGATTTGAGGTGAAAATTGAAATTTTTTAAATGGTCTAATATTTGAAGTTTATGTTGGGAATGACTAAAAATTGAGGTTTCACCATGTTAAGCCCATCAAATAATAGCCAAATGAAGTAAAAAATATTTGTAAACACACTAAAACAATATCGAGTAAATTTCATTTTTAAATCCATTTGACCATAATTTATAGTGGTTACCATGAGAAAACTTGTCTTTTTATCCATTTCCAACATGCATGTCGATAATAGATGATTTGAAAATTTTGATATTTTCAAGTCAAAATGGCTCATTACCAACCCTTTGGAAACGATAAGTTTTGAGGTGAAAATTAAATTTTTTGAAATGGTCTAGTAATTGAAGTTTATGTTGGCAAAGACTAAAAATTGAGGTTTCACCATGTTAAGCCCTTCAAATAATAGCCAAATAAAGTTCAAAGATATTTACTATGATAAAACTTATCTTTTTCGCCATTTCCAACATGCATGTCAAATAAAAGGATGATCTGAGAATTTTGATATCATCACGTTTTTTCAAAATGGCCTATTTCAAAAGCGTTAACCGCTTTCGAAACGATATAAGTTTTGAGTCGAAATTTAAATTTTTTAAATGGTAAAATATTTGAAGTTTGTATTTGGAATGATTAAAAATTGAGGTTTCACTCATGTTACTCCCTTGCAAATAATAGCCAAATGAAGTTCAATAATATTTGTAAACACCTTAAAAAAATATCGAGTAAATTTGATATTTAAATCCATTTGACCATAATTTATAGTGGTTACCATGATAAAATTTTGTTTATAGCTATTTCCATCATGCATGTTACATAATAGAATATTTGAAAATTTTGATATTTTCATGTCAAAATGGCTCATTCCCAAAGGTCAAATCGACAAGATTTGAGGTGCAAAATTGAAATTTTTTAAATGGTCTACAATATTTGATGTTTATGTTGGGAATGACTAAAAATTGAGGTTTCACCATGTTAAGCCCATCAAATAATAGCCGAATGAAGATAAAAAATATTTGTAAACACACTAAAACAATATCGAGTAAATTTGATTTTTTAAATCCATTTGACCATAATTTATAGTGGTTACCATGAGAAAACTTGTCTTTTTATCCATTTCCAACATGCATGTCAGATAATAGATGATTTGAAAATTTTGATATTTTAAAGTCAAAATGGCTCATTACCAACCCTTTGGAAACGATAAGTTTTAGGTGAAAATTAAATTTTTTGAAATGATGCAGTAATTGAAGTTTATGTTGGCAAAGACTAAAAATTGAGGTTTCTCACCATGTTAAGCCCTTCAAATAATAGCCAAATAAAGCTCAAAGATATCATGATCACACTAAAACAATATCGAAAATTTGTTTTTTCAAACCAATCGACCATAATTTATAGTGGTTATAATGATAAAACTTATCTTTTTTCGCCATTTCCAACATTGATGTCAAAGTGATGATCCGATAATTTTGATATTATCATGTCAAAATGGCTCATTTCAAAAATAAGGTTAACCGCTTGGAAACGAAAAGTTTTGGCGTAAAATTTAAATTTTTTAAATTGTATAATATTTGAAGTTTTTATTTGGAATGATTAAAATTGAGGTTTCACCATGTTAAGCCCTTCAAAAAATAGCCAAATGAAGTTAAAAAATATTTGTAAACACACTAAAACAATATCGAGTAAATTTGATTTTTAAATCCATTTGACCATAATTTATAGTGGTTACCATGATAAAATTTTGTTTTTAGCTATTTCCATCATGCATGTTAGATAACAGATTATTTGAAAATTTTGATATTTTCATTTCAAAATGGCTCATTTCAAAGGTCAAATCGACAAGATTTGAGGTGAAAATTAAATTTTTTAAATGGTCTAATATTTGAAGTTTATGTTGGGAATGACTAAAAATTGAGGCTTCACCATGCTGCCCATCAAATAATGTACCAATGAAGATAAAAAATATTTGTAAACACTCTAAAACAATATCGAGTAAATTTCATTTTTAAATCCATTTGACCATAATTTATAGTAGGTAACATGAGAAAACTTGTCTTTTTATCCATTTCCAACATGCATGTCGATAATGCATGATTTGAAAATTTTGATATTTTCAAGTCAAAAATGGCTCATTACCAACCCTTTGGAAACGATAAGTTTTTAGGTGAAAATTAAATTTTTTGAAATGGTCTAGTAATTGAAGTTTATGTTGGCAAAGACTAAAAATTGAGGTTTCACCATGTTAAGCCCTTCAAATAATAGCCAAATGAAGTTCAAAAATATTTGTAAACACACTAAAAAAATATCGAGTAAATTTGATTTTTAAATCCATTTGACCATAATTTATAAAGGTTACCATGATAAAATTTTGTTTTTAGCTATTTCCATCATGCATGTTAGATAATAGATTATTTGAAAATTTATTTATTTTCATGTCAAAATGGCTCATTCCCAAAGGTCAAATCGACAAGATTTGAGGTGAAAATTGAAATTTTTTAAATGGTCTAATATTTGAAGTTTATGTTGGGAATGACTAAAAATTGAGGTTTCACCATGTTAAGCCCATCAAATAATAGCCAAATGAAGTTCAAAAATATTTGTAAACACACTAAAACAATATCGAGTAAATTTGATTTTTAAATCCATTTGACCATAATTTATAGTGGTTACCATGAGAAAACTTGTCTTTTTATCCATTTCCAACATGCATGTCGATAATAGATGATTTGAAAATTTTGATATTTTCAAGTCAAAATGGCTCATTACCAACCCTTTGGAAACGATAAGTTTTGAGGTGAAAATTAAATTTTTTGAAATGGTCTAGTAATTGAAGTTTATGTTGGCAAAGACTAAAAATTGAGGTTTCACCATGTTAAGCCCTTCAAATAATAGCCAAATAAAGTTCAAAGATATTTATGATCACACTAAAACAATATCGAGTAAATTTGTTTTTAAATCCATTTGACCATAATTTATAGTGGTTACAATGATAAAACTTATTTTTTAGCCATTTCCAACATGCATGTCAAATAAAAGGATGATCTGAGAATTTTGATATTATCATGTCAAAATGGCTCATTTCAAAAGGTTAACCGCTTTGGAAACGATAAGTTTTGAGCTGAAAATTTAAATTTTTTAAATGGTAAAATATTTGAAGTTTGTATTTGGAATGATTAAAAATTGAGGTTTCACCATGTTAAGCCCTTCAAATAATAGCCAAATGAAGTTCAAAAATATTTGTAAACACACTAAAAAAATATCGAGTAAATTTGATTTTTAAATCCATTTGACCATAATTTATAGTGGTTACCATGATAAAAATTTTGTTTTTAGCTATTTCCATCATGCATGTTAGATAATAGATGATTTGAAAATTTTGATATTTTCATGTCAAAATGGCTCATTCCCAAAGGTCAAATCGACAAGATTTGAGGTGAAAATTGAAATTTTTTAAATGGTCTAATATTTGAAGTTTATGTTGGGAATGACTAAAAATTGAGGTTTCACCATGTTAAGCCCATCAAATAATAGCCAAATGAAGTTCAAAAATATTTGTAAACACACTAAAACAATATCGAGTAAATTTGATTTTTAAATCCATTTGACCATAATTTATAGTGGTTACCATGAGAAAACTTGTCTTTTTATCCATTTCCAACATGCATGTCGATAATAGATGATTTGAAAATTTTGATATTTTCAAGTCAAAATGGCTCATTACCAACCCTTTGGAAACGATAAGTTTTGAGGTGAAAATTAAATTTTTTGAAATGGTCTAGTAATTGAAGTTTATGTTGGCAAAGACTAAAAATTGAGGTTTCACCATGTTAAGCCCTTCAAATAATAGCCAAATAAAGTTCAAAGATATTTATGATCACACTAAAACAATATCGAGTAAATTTTGTTTTTAAATCCATTTGACCATAATTTATAGTGGTTACAATGATAAAACTTATTTTTTAGCCATTTCCAACATGCATGTCAAATAAAAGGATGATCTGAGAATTTTGATATTATCATGTCAAAATGGCTCATTTCAAAAGGTTAACCGCTTTGGAAACGACAAGTTTTGAGCTGAAAATTTAAATTTTTTAAATGGTATAATATTTGAAGTTTGTATTTGGAATGATTAAAAATTGAGGTTTCACCATGTTAAGCCCTTCAAATAATAGCCAAATGAAGTTCAAAAATATTTGTAAACACACTAAAACAATATCGAGTAAATTTGATTTTTAAATCCATTTGACCATAATTTATAGTGGTTACCATGATAAAATTTTCTTTTTAGCTATTTCCAACATGCATGTTAGATAATAGATGATTTGAAAATTTTGATATTTTCATGTCAAAATGGCTCATTCCCAAAGGTCAAATCGACAAGATTTGAGGTGAAAATTGAAATTTTTTAAATGGTCTAATATTTGAAGTTTATGTTGGGAATGACTAAAAATTGAGGTTTCACCATGTTAAGCCCATCAAATAATAGCCAAATGAAGTTCAAAAATATTTGTAAACACACTAAAACAATATCGAGTAAATTTGATTTTTAAATCCATTTGACCATAATTTATAGTGGTTACCATGAGAAAACTTGTCTTTTTATCCATTTCCAACATGCATGTCGATAATAGATGATTTGAAAATTTTGATATTTTCAAGTCAAAATGGCTCATTACCAACCCTTTGGAAACGATAAGTTTTGAGGTGAAAATTAAATTTTTTGAAATGGTCTAGTAATTGAAGTTTATGTTGGCAAAGACTAAAAATTGAGGTTTCACCATGTTAAGCCCTTCAAATAATAGCCAAATAAAGTTCAAAGATATTTATGACACACTAAAACAATATCGAGTAAATTTGTTTTTAAATCCATTTGACCATAATTTATAGTGGTTACCATGATAAAACTTATCTTTTAGCCATTTCCAACATGCATGTCAAATAAAAGGATGATTTGAGAATTTTGATATTATCATGTCAAAATGGCTCATTTCAAAAGGTTAACCGCTTTGGAAACGACAAGTTTTGAGCTGAAAATTTAAATTTTTTAAATGGTATAATATTTGAAGTTTGTATTTGGAATGATTAAAAATTGAGGTTTCACCATGTTAAGCCCTTCAAATAATAGCCAAATGAAGTTCAAAAATATTTGTAAACACACTAAAACAATATCGAGTAAATTTGATTTTTAAATCCATTTGACCATAATTTATAGTGGTTACCATGATAAAATTTTCTTTTTAGCTATTTCCAACATGCATGTTAGATAATAGATGATTTGAAAATTTTGATATTTTCATGTCAAAATGGCTCATTCCCAAAGGTCAAATCGACAAGATTTGAGGTGAAAATTGAAATTTTTTAAATGGTCTAATATTTGAAGTTTATGTTGGGAATGACTAAAAATTGAGGTTTCACCATGTTAAGCCCATCAAATAATAGCCAAATGAAGTTCAAAAATATTTGTAAACACACTAAAACAATATCGAGTAAATTTGTTTTTTAAATCCATTTGACCATAATTTATAGTGGTTACCATGATAAAACTTGTCTTTTTATCCATTTCCAACATGCATGTCAGATAATAGATGATTTGAAAATTTTGATATTTTCAAGTCAAAATGGCTCATTACCAACCCTTTGGAAACGATAAGTTTTGAGGTGAAAATTAAATTTTTTAAATGGTATAATATTTGAAGTTTATTTGGAATGACTAAAAATTGAGGTTTCACCATGTTAAGCCCTTCAAATAATAGCCAAATGAAGTTCAAAAATATTTGTAAACACACTAAAACAATATCGAGTAAATTTGATTTTTAAATCCATTTGACCATAATTTATAGTGGTTACCATGATAAAACTTTTCTTTTTAGCCATTTCCAACATGCATGTTAGATAATAGATGATTTGAAAATTTTGATATTATCATAAAAGTCAAAATGGCTCATTTCTTCAAAGGTTAACCGCTTTGGAAACGACAAGTTTTTTTGAGCCGAAAATTTAAATTTTTTAAATGGTATAATATTTGAAGTTTGTATTCGGAATGATTAAAAATTGAGGTATCACCATGTTAAGCCCTTCAAATAATAGCCAAATGAAGTTCAAAAATATTTGTAAACACACTAAAACAATATCGAGTAAATTTGATAATTAAGTCCATTTGACTTTAATTTATAGTGGTTACCATGATAAAAATTTTCTTTTTACCTATTTCCAACATGCATTTTAGATAATAGATGATTTGAAAATTTTGATATTTTCATATCAAAATGGCTCATTGCCAAAGGTATTGAAATCGACAAGATTTAAGGTGAAAATTGAATTTTTTTAAATTGTCTAAGATTTGCATGTGATGTTGGGAATGACTAAAAATTGAGGTTTCACCATGTTATGCCAATCAAATAATAGCCAAATGAAGTTCAAAAATATGAATGTGAACACACTTAAACAATATCGAGTAAATTTGTTTTTTAAATCCATTTGACCATAATTTATGGGTGGTTACCGTGAGAAAACTATTCTTTTTATCCATTTCCAACATGCATATCGTATAATAGGATGATTTAAAAATTTTTGATATTTTCAAGTAAAAATGGCTCATTCTTTAAGCCTAACCTCTTTCGAAACGATAAGTTTCGAGGTGAATATTCAAATTTTTTGAAAATGGTCTAGTAATTGAAGTTTATGTTGACAAAGACTAAAAATTGAGGTTTCACCATGTTATGCCAATCAAATAATAGCCAAATGAAGTTCAAAAAATATATGTGAACACACTAAAACAATATCGAGTAAATTTGTTTTTTAAATCCATTTGACCATAATTCATCCCGGTTACCCATGGTAAAACTTGGCTTTTTATCCATTTCCAACATTTACGTCACATAATGCATTTATTTGAAAATTTGTATATTTTGTTGACAAAATGGCTCATTACCAACCCCTTTTCGGGAAAACGATAAGTTTTGAGGTGAAAATTTTAATTTTTTCAAATGGTCTAGTAATTGAAGTTTATGTTGGCAAAGACTAAAAATTGAGGTTTCAAATTCATGTTAAGCCCTTAAATAATAGCCAAATAAAGTTCTAAAGATATTTATGAACACACTAAAACAATATCGAGTAAATTTGTTTTTTAAATCCATTCTCACCATAATTTATAGTGGTTACCATGAGAAAACTTGTCTTTATACCCATTTCCAACATGCATGTCGTATAATGTATGATTTGAAAATTTTGATATTTTCAAGTAAAAATGGCTCATTAGCAACCATCGGGAAACTATAAGTTTTGAGGTGAAAATTAAATTTTTTGAAATGGTCTAGTAATTGAAGTTTATGTTGGCAAAGACTAAAAATTGAGGTTTCACCATGTTAAGCCCTTCAAATAATAGCCAATAAAGTTCAAAGATATTTATGATCACACTAAAACAATATCGTGTAAATTTTTGTTTTTTAAATCCATTCGACCATAATTTATAAGTGGTTACCATGATAAAACTTAATGCTTTAGCCATTTCCAACATGCATGTCAAATAAAAGGATGATTTGAGAATTTTGATATTATCATGTCAAAATGGCTCATTTCCAAAGGTTAACCGCTTTGGAAACGACAAGTTTTGAGATCCGAAAATTTAAATTTTTTAAATGGTATAATATTTGAAGTTTGTATTTGGAATGATTAAAAATTGAGGTATCACCATGTTAAGCCCTTCAAATAATAGCCAAATGAAGTTCAAAAAATATTTGTAAACACACTAAAACAATATCTAGTAAATTTGATATTTAAATCCATTTGACTATAATTTATAGTGGTTACCATGATAAAAAATTTCTTTTGAGCTATTTCCAACATGCATGTTAGATAATAGATGATTTGAAAATTTTGATATTTTCATGTCAAAATAGCTCATTGCCAAAGGTGAAATCGACAAGATTTGAGGTGAAAATTGAAATTTTTTAAATTGTCTAAGATTTGCAAATTATGTTGGGAATGACTAAAAATTGAGGTTTCACCATGTTATGCCAATCAAATAATAGCCAAATGAAGTTCAATAATATATGTGAACACACTAAAACAATATCGAGTAAATTTGTTTTTTAAATCCATTTGACCATAATTTATAGTGGTTACCGTGAGAAAACTTGTCTTTTTATCCATTTCCAACTTGCATGTTAGATAATGTATTATTTGAAAATTTTGATATTTTCAAGTAAAAAATGGCCGATTAGCAACCCTTTGGAAATGATAAGTTTTGAGGTAAAAATTAAATTTTTGAAATGGTCTAGTAATTGAAGTTTATGTTGGCAAAGACTAAAAATTGAGGTTTCACCATGTTAAGCCCTTCAAATATTAGCCAAATAAAGTTCAAAGATATTTATGATCACACTAAAACAATATCGTGTAAATTTGTTTTTTAAATCCATTTATGACGATGAATTTATATTGGTCACCATGATAAAACTTATCGTTTTAGCCATTTCCAACATGCATGTCAAATAAAAGGATAATTTGAGAATTTTGATATTATCATGTCAAAAAATGGCTCATTTCCAAAGGTTAACCGCTTTGGAAACGACAAGTTTTGAGCTGAAAATTTAAATTTTTAAATGGTATAATATTTGAAGTTTGTATTGAGGTTTCACCATGTTAAGCCCTTCAAATACTAGCCAAATGAAGTTCAAAAATATTTGTAAACACACTAAAACAATATCGAGGGGAATTTGATATTTAAATCCATTTGACTATAATTTATAGTGGTTACCATGATAAAAAATTTCTTTTTAGCTATTTCCAACATGCATGTTAGATAATAGATGATTTGAAAATTTTGATATTTTCACGTCAAAATGGCACATTACCAAAGGCGAAATCTACAAGATTTGAAGTGAGAAACTTGAATTTTTTTAAATTGTCTAAGATTTGCCGTTTATGTTGGGAATGAATAAAAATTGAGATTTCACCATGTTATGCCAATCAAATAATAGCGAAATGAAGTTCAAAAATATATGTGACACACTAAAACAATATCGAGTAAATTTGATTTTTAAATCTATTTGACCATAATTTATAGTGGTTACCATGAGAAAACTTGTCTTTTTATCCATTTCCAACATGCATGTTAGATAATAGATGATTTGAAAATTTCATATTTTCGGTGAAAATGGCTCATTACCGACCCTTTGGAAACGATAAGTTTTGAGGTGAAAATTAAATTTTTTTGAAATGGTCTAGTAATTGAAGTTTATGTTGGCAAGGACTAAAAATTGAGGTTTCACCATGTTAAGCCCTTCAAATAATAGCCAAATAAAGTTCAAAGATATTTATGATCACACTAAAACAATATCGTGTAAATTTGTTTTTTAAATCCATTTGACCATAATTTATAGTGGTCACCATGATAAAACTTATCGTTTTAGCCATTTTCAACATGCATGTCAAATAAAAGGATGATTTGAGAATTTTGATATTATCATGTCAAAATGGCTCATTTCCAAGGGTTAACCGCTTTGGAAACGACAAGTTTTAGCCGAAAATTTAAATTCTTTAAATGGTATAATATTTGAAGTTTGTATTTGGAATGATTAAAAATTGAGGTTTCACCATGTTAAGCCCTTCAAATAATAGCCAAATGAAGTTCAAAAATATTTGTAAACACACTAAAACAATATCGAGTAAATTTGATATTTAAATCCATTTTGACTATAATTTATAGTAGGTTACCATGATAAAAATTTTCTTTTTAGCTATTTCAACATGCATGTTAGATAATAGATGATTTGAAAATTTTGATATTTTCATGTCAAAATGGCTCATTGCCAAAGGTGAAATCGACAAGATTTGAGGTGAAAATTGAAATTTTTTAAATTGTCTAAGATTTGCGAGTTTATGTTGGGAATGACTAAAAAATTGAGGTTTCACCATGTTATGCCAATCAAATAATAGCCAAATGAAGTTCAAAAATATATGTGAACACACTAAAACATATCGAGTCAATTTGATTTTTAAATCTAATCGACCATAATTTATAGTGGTTACCATGAGAAAACTTATCGTTTTAGCCATTTTCAACATGCATGTCAAATAAAAGGATGATTTGAGAATTTTGATATTATCATGTCAAAATGGCTCATTTCTCGCAAAATGGTTAACCGCTTTGGAAACGACAAGTTTTGAGCCGAAAATTTAAATTTTTTAAATGGTATAATATTTGAAGTTTGTATTTGGAATGATTAAAAATTGAGGTTTCACCATGTTAAGCCCTTCAAATAATAGCCAAATGAAGTTCAAAAATATTTGTAAACACACTAAAACAATATCGAGTAAATTTGATATTTAAATCCATTTGACTATAATTTATAGTGGTTACCATGATAAAAATTTTCTTTTTAGCTATTTCCAACATGCATGTTAGATAATAGATGATTTGAAAATTTTGATATTTTCATGTCAAAATGGCTCATTGCCAAAGGTGAAATCGACAAGATTTGAGGTGAAAATTGAAATTTTTTAAATTGTCTAAGATTTGGCAAACTTTTATGTTGGGAATGACTAAAAATTGAGGTTTCACCATGTTATGCCAATCAAATAATAGCCAAATGAAGTTCAAAAATATATGTGAACACACTAAACCAATATCGAGTCAATTTGATTTTTAAATCTAATTGACCATAATTTATAGTGGTTACCATGAGAAAACTTGTCTTTTTATCCATTTC
This sequence comes from Linum usitatissimum, assembly GCA_030674075.2. Lineage (NCBI taxonomy): Eukaryota > Viridiplantae > Streptophyta > Magnoliopsida > Malpighiales > Linaceae > Linum > Linum usitatissimum. The sequence goes on along the minus strand of JAUJYP020000433.1, from coordinate 129,005 downwards.
CAACATGCATGTTAGATAATAGATGATTTGAAAATTTCATAGTTTCAAGTGAAAATGGCTCATTACCAACCTTTTGGAAACGATAAGTTTTGAGGTGAAAAAATTAATTTTTTGAAATGGTCTAGTAATTGAAGTTTATGTTGGCAAGGACTAAAAATTGAGGTTTCACCATGTTAAGCCCTTCAAATAATAGCCAAATAAAGTTCAAAGATATTTATGATCACACTAAAACAATATCGTGTAAATTTGTTTTTTACATCCATTTGACCATAATTTATAGTGGTTACAATGATAAAACTTATCGTTTTAGCCATTTCCTACATGCATGTCAATTAAAAGGATGATTTGAGAATTTTGATATTATCATGTCAAAATGGCTAATTTCCAAAGGTGTTACGCTTTGGAAACGACAAGTTTTGAGCCGAAAATTTAAATTTTTTAAATGGTATAATATTTGATGTTTGTATTTGGAATGATTAAAAATTGAGGTTTCACCTATTAAGCCCTTTAAATAATAGCCAAATGAAGTTCAAAAATATTTGTAAACACACTAAAACAATATCGAGTAAATTTGATATTTAAATCCATTTGACTATAATTTATAGTGGTTACCATGATAAAAATTTTCTTTTTAGCTATTTCCAACATGCATGTTAGATAATAGATGATTTGAAAATTTTGATATTTTCATGTCAAAATGGCTCATTGCCAAAAGGTGAAATCGACAAGATTTGAGGTGAAAATTGAAATTTTTTAAATTGTCTAAGATTTGCGAGTTTATGTTGGGAATGACTAAAAATTGAGGTTTCACCATGTTATGCCAATCAAATAATAGCCAAATGAAGTTCAAAAATATATGTGAACACTAAAACAATATCGAGTAAATTTGATTTTTAAATCTAATTGACCATAATTTATAGTGGTTACCATGAGAAAACTTGTCTTTTTATCCATTTCCAACATGCATGTTAGATAATAGATGATTTGAAAATTTCATATTTTCAAGTGAAAATGGCTCATTACCAACCTTTTGGAAACGATAAGTTTTGAGGTGAAAATTAATTTTTTGAAATGGTCTAGTAATTGAAGTTTATGTTGGCAAGGACTAAAAATTGAGGTTTCACCATGTTAAGCCCTTCAAATAATAGCCAAATAAAGTTCAAAGATATTTATGATCACACTAAAACAATATCGTGTAAATTTGTTTTTTAAATCCATTTGACCATAATTTATAGTGGTTACAATGATAAAACTTATCGTTTTAGCCATTTCCTACATGCATGTCAATTAAAAGGATGATTTGAGAATTTTGATATTATCATGTCAAAATGGCTAATTTCCAAAGGTGTTACGCTTTGGAAACGACAAGTTTTGAGCCGAAAATTTAAATTTTTTAAATGGTATAATATTTGATGTTTTTATTTGGAATGATTAAAAATTGAGGTTTCACCTATTAAGCCCTTTAAATAATAGCCAAATGAAGTTCAAAAATATTTGTAAACACACTAAAACAATATCGAGTAAATTTGATATTTAAATCCATTTGACTATAATTTATAGTGGTTACCATGATAAAAAATTTCTTTTTAGCTATTTCCAACATGCATGTTAGATAATAGATGATTTGAAAATTTTGATATTTTCATGTCAAAATGGCTCATTGCCAAAGGTGAAATCGACAAGATTTGAGGTGAAAATTGAAATTTTTTAAATTGTCTAAGATTTGCGATTTATGTTGGGAATGACTAAAAATTGAGGTTTCACCATGTTATGCCAATCAAATAATAGCCAAATGAAGTTCAAAAATATATGTGAACACTAAAACAATATCGAGTAAATTTGATTTTTAAATCTAATTGACCATAATTTATAGTGGTTACCATGAGAAAACTTGTCTTTTTATCCATTTCCAACATGCATGTTAGATAATAGATGATTTGAAAATTTCATATTTTCAAGTGAAAATGGCTCATTACCAACCTTTTGGAAACGATAAGTTTTGAGGTGAAAATTAATTTTTTTGAAATGGTCTAGTAATTGAAGTTTATGTTGGCAAGGACTAAAAATTGAGGTTTCACCATGTTAAGCCCTTCAAATAATAGCCAAATAAAGTTCAAAGATATTTATGATCACACTAAAACAATATCGTGTAAATTTGTTTTTTAAATCCATTTGACCATAATTTATAGTGGTTACAATGATAAAACTTATCGTTTTAGCCATTTCCTACATGCATGTCAATTAAAAGGATGATTTGAGAATTTTGATATTATCATGTCAAAATGGCTAATTTCCAAAGGTGTTACGCTTTGGAAACGACAAGTTTTGAGCTGAAAATTTAAATTTTTTAAATGGTATAATATTTGATGTTTTTATTTGGAATGATTAAAATTGAGGTTTCACCTATTAAGCCCTTTAAATAATAGCCAAATGAAGTTCAAAAATATTTGTAAACACACTAAAACAATATCGAGTAAATTTGATATTTAAATCCATTTGACTATAATTTATAGTGGTTACCATGATAAAAAATTTCTTTTTAGCTATTTCCAACATGCATGTTAGATAATAGATGATTTGAAAATTTTGATATTTTCATGTCAAAATGGCTCATTGCCAAAGGTGAAATCGACAAGATTTGAGGTGAAAATTGAAATTTTTTAAATTGTCTAAGATTTGCGATTTATGTTGGGAATGACTAAAAATTGAGGTTTCACCATGTTATGCCAATCAAATAATAGCCAAATGAAGTTCAAAAATATATGTGAACACTAAAACAATATCGAGTAAATTTGATTTTTAAATCTAATTGACCATAATTTATAGTGGTTACCATGAGAAAACTTGTCTTTTTATCCATTTCCAACATGCATGTTAGATAATAGATGATTTGAAAATTTCATATTTTCAAGTGAAAATGGCTCATTACCAACCTTTTGGAAACGATAAGTTTTGAGGTGAAAATTAATTTTTTTGAAATGGTCTAGTAATTGAAGTTTATGTTGGCAAGGACTAAAAATTGAGGTTTCACCATGTTAAGCCCTTCAAATAATAGCCAAATAAAGTTCAAAGATATTTATGATCACACTAAAACAATATCGTGTAAATTTGTTTTTTAAATCCAATTGACCATAATTTATAGTGGTCACCATGATAAAACTTATCGTTTTAGCCATTTTCAACATGCATGTCAAATAAAAGGATGATTTGAGAATTTTGATATTATCATGTCAAAATGGCTCATTTCCAAAGGTGTTACGCTTTGGAAACGACAAGTTTTGAGCCGAAAATTTAAATTTTTTAAATGGTATAATATTTGATGTTTGTATTTGGAATGATTAAAAATTGAGGTTTCACCTATTAAGCCCTTCAAATAATAGCCAAATGAAGTTCAAAAATATTTGTAAACACACTAAAACAATATCGAGTAAATTTGATATTTAAATCCATTTGACTATAATTTATAGTGGTTACCATGATAAAAATTTTCTTTTTAGCTATTTCCAACATGCATGTTAGATAATAGATGATTTGAAAATTTTGATATTTTCATGTCAAAATGGCTCATTGCCAAAGGTGAAATCGACAAGATTTGAGGTGAAAATTGAAATTTTTTAAATTGTCTAAGATTTGCAGTTTATGTTGGGAATGACTAAAAATTGAGGTTTCACCATGTTATGCCAATCAAATAATAGCCAAATGAAGCTCAAAAATATATGTAAACACACTAAAACAATATCGAGTAAATTTGATTTTTAAATCTAATTGACCATAATTTATAGTGGTTACCATGAGAAAACTTGTCTTTTTATCCATTTCCAACATGCATGTTAGATAATAGATGATTTGAAAATTTCATATTTTCAGGTGAAAATGGCTCATTACCAACCCTTTGGAAACGATAAGTTTTGAGGTGAAAATTACATTTTTTGAAATGGTCTAGTAATTGAAGTTTATGTTGGCAAGGACTAAAAATTGAGGTTTCACCATGTTAAGCCCTTCAAATAATAGCCAAATAAAGTTCAAAGATATTTATGATCACACTAAAACAATATCGTGTAAATTTGTTTTTTAAATCCAATTGACCATAATTTATAGTGGTCACCATGATAAAACTTATCGTTTTAGCCATTTTCAACATGCATGTCAAATAAAAGGATTATTTGAGAATTTTGATATGATCATGTCAAAATGGCTCATTTCCAAAGGTTAACCGCTTTGGAAACGACAAGTTTTGAGCTGAAAATTTAAATTCTTTAAATGGTATAATATTTGAAGTTTGTATTTGGAATGATTAAAAATTGAGGTTTCACCATGTTAAGCCCTTCAAATAATAGCCAAATGAAGTTCAAAAATATTTGTAAACACACTAAAACAATATTGAGTAAATTTGATATTTAAATCCATTTGACCATAATTTATAGTGGTTACCATGATAAACATTTTCTTTTTAGCTATTTCCAACATGCATGTTAGATAATAGATGATTTGAAAATTTTGATATTTTCATGTCCAAATGGCACAATCCCAAAGGTGAAATCGACAAGATTTGAGGTGAAAATTGAAAATTTTTAAATTGTCTAAGATTTGAAGTTTATATTGGGAATGACTAAAAATTGAGGTTTCACCATGTTATGCCAATCAAATAATAGTGAAATGAAGTTCAAAAATATATGTGAACACACTAAAACAATATCGAGTAAATTTGATTTTTAAATTTATTTGACCATAATTTATAGTGGTTACCATGAGAAAACTTGTCTTTTTATCCATTTCCAACATGCATGTTAGATAATAGATGATTTGAAAATTTCATATTTTCAAGTGCAAATGGCTCATTACCAACCTTTTGGAAACGATAAGTTTTGAGGTGAAAATTAATTTTTTTGAAATGGTCTAGGAATTGAAGTTTATGTTGGCAAGGACTAAAAATTGAGGTTTCACCATGTTAAGCCCTTCAAATAACAGCCAAATAAAGTTCAAAGATATTTATGAACACACTAAAACAATATCGAGTAAATTTGTTTTTTAAATCCATTTGACCATAATTTATAGTGGTTACCATGAGAAAACTTGTCTTTTTATCCATTTCCAACATGCATGTCAGATAATAGATGATTTGAATTTTTTTATATTTTCAAGTCAAAATGGCTCATTCCCAAAGGTGAAATCGACAAGTTTTGAGCTGAAAATTTAAATTTTTAAATGGTATAATATTTGAAGTTTGTATTTCGAATGATTAAAAATTGAGGTTTCACCATGTTAAGCCCTTCAAATAATAGCCAAATGAAGTTCAAAAATATTTGTAAACACACTAAAACAATATAAAGTAAATTAGATTTTTAAATCCATTTGACCATAATTTCTAGTGGTTACCATGATAAAACTTTTCTTTTTAGCTATTTCGAACATGCATGTCGATAATAGATGATTTGAAAATTTTGATATTTTCATGTGAAAATGGCTCATTCCCAAAGGTGAAATCGATAAGTTTTGAGCTTAAAATTTAATTTTTTTAAATGGTATAATATTTGAAGTTTGTATTCGGAATGATTACAAATTGAGGTTTCGCCATGTTAAGCCCTTCAAATAATAGCCAAATGAAGTTCAAAAATATTTGTAAACACACTAAAACAATATAAAGTAAATTTGATATTTAAATCCATTTGACCATAATTCATAGTGGTTACCATGAGAAAACTTGTCTTTTTATCCATTTCCAACATGCATGTCGATGATAGATGATTTGAAAATTTTGATATTTTCAAGTCAAAATGGCTAATTACCAACCCTTTGGTAACGATAAGTTTTGAGGTGAAAATTAAATTTTTTGAAATGGTCTAGTACTTGAAGTTTATGTTGGCAAAGACTAAAAATTGAGGTTTCACCATGTTAAGCCCTTCAAATAATAGCCAAATAAAGTTAAAAGATATTAATGATCACACTAAAACAATATCGAGTAAATTTGTTTTTTAAATCCATTTGACCATAATTTATAGTGGTTACCATGATAAAACTTATCGTTTTAACCATTTCCAACATGCATGTCAAATAAAAGAATGATTTGAGAATTTTGATATTATCATGTCAAAATGGCTCATTTCCAAAGGTGCCGCTTTGGAAACGACAAGTTTTGAGCTGAAAATTTAAATTTTTTAAATGGTATAATATTTGAAGTTTTATTTGGAATGATTAAAAATTAAGGTTTCACCATGTTAAGCCCTTCAAATAATAGCCAAATGAAGTTCAAAAATATTTGTAAACACACTAAAACAATATTGAGTAAATTTGATATTTAAATCCATTTGACCATAATTTATAGTGGTTACCATGAGAAAACTTGTCTTTTTATCCATTTCCAACATGCATGTCAGATAATAGATGATTTGAAAATTTTTATATTTTCAAGTCAAAATGGCTCATTCCCAAAGGTGAAGTCGACAAGTTTTGATCTGAAACTTTAAATTTTTTAAATGGTATAATATTTGAAGTTTGTATTTCGAATGATTAAAAATTGAGATTTCACCATGTTAAGCCCTTCAAATAATAGCCAAATGAAGTTCAAAAATATTTGTAAACACACTAAAACAATATAAAGTAAATTTGATATTTAAATCCATTTGACCATAATTTATAGTAGTTACCATGAGAAAACTTGTCTTTTTATCCATTTCCAACATGCATGTCGTATAATAGATGATTTGGAAATTTTTATATTTTCAAGTCAAAATGGCTCAATCCCAAAGGTGAAATCGACAAGTTTTGAGCTGAAAATTTAATTTTTTAAATGGTATAATATTTGAAGTTTGTATTTGGAATGACTAAAAATTGAGGTTTCACCATGTTAAGCCCTTCAAATAATAGCCAAATGAAGTTCAAAAATATTTATAAACACACAAAAACAATATCAAGTAAATTAGATTTTTAAATCCATTTGACCATAATTTATAGTGGTTACCATGATAAAACTTTTCTTTTTAGCTATTTCGAACATGCATGTCGATAATAGATGATTTGAAAATTTTTGATATTTTCTTGTGAAAATGGCTCATTCCCAAAGGTGAAATCGATAAGTTTTGAGCTTAAAATTTAATTTTTTTAAATGGTATAATATTTGAAGTTTGTATTCGGAATGATTACAAATTGAGGTTTCGCCATGTTAAGCCCTTCAAATAATAGCCAAATGAAGTTCAAAAATATTTGTAAACACACTAAAACAATATAAAGTAAATTTGATATTTAAATCCATTTGACCATAATTCATAGTGGTTACCATGAGAAAACTTGTCTTTTTATCCATTTCCAACATGCATGTCGATGATAGATGATTTGAAAATTTTGATATTTTCAAGTCAAAATGGCTAATTACCAACCCTTTGGTAACGATAAGTTTTGAGGTGAAAATTAAATTTTTTGAAATGGTCTAGTACTTGAAGTTTATGTTGGCAAAGACTAAAAATTGAGGTTTCACCATGTTAAGCCCTTCAAATAATAGCCAAATAAAGTTAAAAGATATTTATGATCACACTAAAACAATATCGAGTAAATTTGTTTTTTAAATCCATTTGACCATAATTTATAGTGGTTACCATGATAAAACTTATCGTTTTAGCCATTTCCAACATGCATGTCAAATAAAAGAATGATTTGAGAATTTTGATATTATCATGTCAAAATGGCTCATTTCCAAAGGTGCCGCTTTGGAAACGACAAGTTTTGAGTCGAAAATTTAAATTTTTTAAATGGTATAATATTTGAAGTTTGTATTTGGAATGATTAAAAATTAAGGTTTCACCATGTTAAGCCCTTCAAATAATAGCCAAATGAAGTTCAAAAATATTTGTAAACACACTAAAACAATATTGAGTAAATTTGATATTTAAATCCATTTGACCATAATTTATAGTGGTTACCATGAGAAAACTTGTCTTTTTACCCATTTCCAACATGCATGTCAGATAATAGATGATTTGAAATTTTTTATATTTTCAAGTCAAAATGGCTCATTCCCAAAGGTGAAATCGACAAGTTTTGAGCTGAAACTTTAAATTTTTTAAATGGTATAATATTTGAAGTTTGTATTTCGAATGATTAAAAATTGAGATTTCACCATGTTAAGCCCTTCAAATAATAGCCAAATGAAGTTCAAAAATATTCGTAAACACACTAAAACAATATAAAGTAAATTTGATATTTAAATCCATTTGAACATAATTTATAGTAGTTACCATGAGAAAACTTGTCTTTTTATCCATTTCCAACATGCATGTCGTATAATAGATGATTTGAAAATTTTTATATTTTCAAGTCAAAATGGCTCAATCCCAAAGATGAAATCGACAAGTTTTGAGCTGAAAATTTAATTTTTTAAATGGTATAATATTTGAAGTTTGTATTTGGAATGACTAAAAATTGAGGTTTCACCATGTTAAGCCCTTCAAATAATAGCCAAATGAAGTTCAAAAATATTTATAAACACACAAAAACAATATCAAGTAAATTAGATTTTTAAATCCATTTGACCATAATTTATAGTGGTTACCATGATAAAACTTTTGTTTTTAGCTATTTCGAACATGCTTGTCAGATAATAGATGATTTGAAAATTTTGATATTTTCATGTGAAAATGGCTCATTCCCAAAGGTGAAATCGATAAGTTTTGAGCTTAAAATTTAATTTTTTTAAATGGTATAATATTTGAAGTTTGTATTCGGAATGATTACAAATTGAGGTTTCGCCATGTTAAGCCCTTCAAATAATAGCCAAATGAAGTTCAAAAATATTTGTAAACACACTAAAACAATATAAAGTAAATTTGATATTTAAATCCATTTGACCATAATTCATAGTGGTTACCATGAGAAAACTTGTCTTTTTATCCATTTCCAACATGCATGTCGATGATAGATGATTTGAAAATTTTGATATTTTCAAGTCAAAATGGCTAATTACCAACCCATTGGTAACGATAAGTTTTGAGGTGAAAATTAAATTTTTTGAAATGGTCTAGTACTTGAAGTTTATGTTGGCAAAGACTAAAAATTGAGGTTTCACCATGTTAAGCCCTTTAAATAATAGCCAAATAAAGTTAAAAGATATTTATGATCACACTAAAACAATATCGAGTAAATTTGTTTTTTAAATCCATTTGACCATAATTTATAGTGGTTACCATGATAAAACTTATCGTTTTAGCCATTTCCAACATGCATGTCAAATAAAAGAATGATTTGAGAATTTTGATATTATCATGTCAAAATGGCTCATTTCCAAAGGTGCCGCTTTGGAAACGACAAGTTTTGAGCTGAAAATTTAAATTTTTTAAATGGTATAATATTTGAAGTTTGTATTTGGAATGATTAAACATTAAGGTTTCACCATGTTAAGCCCTTCAAATAATAGCCAAATGAAGTTCAAAAATATTTGTAAACACACTAAAACAATATTGAGTAAATTTGATATTTAAATCCATTTGACCATAATTTATAGTGGTGACCATGAGAAAACTTGTCTTTTTACCCATTTCCAACATGCATGTCAGATAATAGATTATTTGAAATTTTTTATATTTTCAAGTCAAAATGGCTCATTCCCAAAGGTGAAATCGACAAGTTTTGAGCTGAAAATTTAATTTTTTAAATGGTATAATATTTGAAGTTTGTATTTGGAATGATTAAAAATTGAGGTTTCACCATGTTAAGCCCTTCAAATAACAGCCAAATAAAGTTCAAAGATATTTATGAACACACTAAAACAATATCGAGTAAATTTGTTTTTTAAATCCATTTGACCATAATTTATAGTGGTTACCATGAGAAAACTTGTCTTTTTATCCATTTCCAACATGCATGTCAGATAATAGATGATTTGAAAATTTTTATATTTTCAAGTCAAAATGGCTCATTCCCAAAGGTGAAATCGACAAGTTTTGAGCTGAAAATTTAAATTTTTTAAATGGTATAATATTTGAAGGTTGTATTTCGAATGATTAAAAATTGAGGTTTCACCATGTTAAGCCCTTCAAATAATAGCCAAATGAAGTTCAAAAATATTTGTAAACACACTAAAACAATATAAAGTAAATTTGATATTTAAATCCATTTGAACATAATTTATAGTAGTTACCATGAGAAAACTTGTCTTTTTATCCATTTCCAACATGCATGTCAGATAATAGATGATTTGAAAATTTTTATATTTTCAAGTCAAAATGGCTCAATCCCAAAGATGAAATCGACAAGTTTTGAGCTGAAAATTTAATTTTTTAAATGGTATAATATTTGAAGTTTGTATTTGGAATGACTAAAAATTGAGGTTTCACCATGTTAAGCCCTTCAAATAATAGCCAAATGAAGTTCAAAAATATTTATAAACACACAAAAACAATATCAAGTAAATTAGATTTTTAAATCCATTTGACCATAATTTATAGTGGTTACCATGATAAAACTTTTGTTTTTAGCTATTTCGAACATGCATGTCAGATAATAGATAATTTGAAAATTTTGATATTTTCATGTGAAAATGGCTCATTCCCAAAGGTGAAATCGATAAGTTTTGAGCTTAAAATTTAATTTTTTTAAATGGTATAATATTTGAAGTTTGTATTCGGAATGATTACAAATTGAGGTTTCGCCATGTTAAGCCCTTCAAATAATAGCCAAATGAAGTTCAAAAATATTTGTAAACACACTAAAACAATATAAAGTAAATTTGATATTTAAATCCATTTGACCATAATTCATAGTGGTTACCATGAGAAAACTTGTCTTTTTATCCATTTCCAACATGCATGTCGATGATAGATGATTTGAAAATTTTGATATTTTCAAGTCAAAATGGCTAATTACCAACCCTTTGGTAACGATAAGTTTTGAGGTGAAAATTAAATTTGTTGAAATGGTCTAGTACTTGAAGTTTATGTTGGCAAAGACTAAAAATTGAGGTTTCACCATGTTAAGCCCTTCAAATAATAGCCAAATAAAGTTAAAAGATATTTATGATCACACTAAAACAATATCGAGTAAATTTGTTTTTTAAATCCATTTGACCATAATTTATAGTGGTTACCATGATAAAACTTATCGTTTTAGCCATTTCCAACATGCATGTCAAATAAAAGAATGATTTGAGAATTTTGATATTATCATGTCAAAATGGCTCATTTCCAAAGGTGCCGCTTTGGAAACGACAAGTTTTGAGCTGAAAATTTAAATTTTTTAAATGGTATAATATTTGAAGTTTGTATTTGGAATGATTAAACATTAAGGTTTCACCATGTTAAGCCCTTCAAATAATAGCCAAATGAAGTTCAAAAATATTTGTAAACACACTAAAACAATATTGAGTAAATTTGATATTTAAATCCATTTGACCATAATTTATAGTGGTGACCATGAGAAAACTTGTCTTTTTACCCATTTCCAACATGCATGTCGATAATAGATTATTTGAAATTTTTTATATTTTCAAGTCAAAATGGCTCATTCCCAAAGGTGAAATCGACAAGTTTTGAGCTGAAAATTTAATTTTTTAAATGGTATAATATTTGAAGTTTGTATTTCGAATGATTAAAAATTGAGGTTTCACCATGTTAAGCCCTTCAAATAACAGCCAAATAAAGTTCAAAGATATTTATGAACACACTAAAACAATATCGAGTAAATTTGTTTTTTAAATCCATTTGACCATAATTTATAGTGGTTACCATGAGAAAACTTGTCTTTTTATCCATTTCCAACATGCATGTCAGATAATAGATGATTTGAAAATTTTTATATTTTCAAGTCAAAATGGCTCATTCCCAAAGGTGAAATCGACAAGTGTTGAGCTGAAAATTTAAATTTTTTAAATGGTATAATATTTGAAGGTTGTATTTCGAATGATTAAAAATTGAGGTTTCACCATGTTAAGCCCTTCAAATAATAGCCAAATGAAGTTCAAAAATATTTGTAAACACACTAAAACAATATAAAGTAAATTAGATTTTTAAATCCATTTGACCATAATTTATAGTGGTTACCATGATAAAACTTTTCTTTTTAGCTATTTCCAACATGCATGTTAGATAATAGATGATTTGAAAATTTTGATATTTTCATGTCAAAATGGCTCATTCCCAAAGGTGAAATCGATAAGTTTTGAGCTGAAAATTTAATTTTTTTAAATGGTATAATATTTGAAGTTTGTATTTGGAATGATTACAAATTGAGGTTTCGCCATGTTAAGCCCTTCAAATAATAGCCAAATGAAGTTCAAAAATATTTGTAAACACACTAAAACAATATAAAGTTAATTTGATTTTTAAATCCATTTGACCATAATTTATAGTGGTTACCATGATAAAACTTTTCTTTTTAGCTATTTCGAACATGCATGTCAGATAATAGATAATTTGAAAATTTTGATATTTTCATGTGAAAATGGCTCATTCCCAAAGGTGAAATCGATAAGTTTTGAGCTTAAAATTTAATTTTTTTAAATGGTATAATATTTGAAGTTTGTATTCGGAATGATTACAAATTGAGGTTTCGCCATGTTAAGCCCTTCAAATAATAGCCAAATGAAGTTCAAAAATATTTGTAAACACACTAAAACAATATAAAGTAAATTTGATATTTAAATCCATTTGACCATAATTCATAGTGGTTACCATGAGAAAACTTGTCTTTTTATCCATTTCCAACATGCATGTCAGATGATAGATGATTTGAAAATTTTGATATTTTCAAGTCAAAATGGCTAATTACCAACCCTTTGGTAACGATAAGTTTTGAGGTGAAAATTAAATTTGTTGAAATGGTCTAGTACTTGAAGTTTATGTTGGCAAAGACTAAAAATTGAGGTTTCACCATGTTAAGCCCTTCAAATAATAGCCAAATAAAGTTAAAAGATATTTATGATCACACTAAAACAATATCGAGTAAATTTGTTTTTTAAATCCATTTGACCATAATTTATAGTGGTTACCATGATAAAACTTATCGTTTTAGCCATTTCCAACATGCATGTCAAATAAAAGAATGATTTGAGAATTTTGATATTATCATGTCAAAATGGCTCATTTCCAAAGGTGCCGCTTTGGAAACGACAAGTTTTGAGCTGAAAATTTAAATTTTTTAAATGGTATAATATTTGAAGTTTGTATTTGGAATGATTAAAAATTAAGGTTTCACCATGTCAAGCCCTTCAAATAATAGCCAAATGAAGTTCAAAAATATTTGTAAACACACTAAAACAATATTGAGTAAATTTGATATTTAAATCCATTTGACCATAATTTATAGTGGTTACCATGAGAAAACTTGTCTTTTTATCCATTTCCAACATGCATGTCAGATAATAGATGATTTGAAATTTTTGATATTTTCAAGTCAAAATGGCTCATTCCCAAAGGTGAAATCCACAAGTTTTGAGCTGAAAATTTAAATTTTTTAAATGGTATAATATTTGAAGGTTGTATTTCGAATGATTAAAAATTGAGGTTTCACCATGTTAAGCCCTTCAAATAATAGCCAAATGAAGTTCAAAAATATTTGTAAACACACTAAAACAATATAAAGTAAATTAGATTTTTAAATCCATTTGACCATAATTTATAGTGGTTACCATGATAAAACTTTTCTTTTTAGCTATTTCCAACATGCATGTTAGATAATAGATGATTTGAAAATTTTGATATTTTCATGTCAAAATGGCTCATTCCCAAAGGTGAAATCGATAAGTTTTGAACTGAAAATTTAATTTTTTTAAATGGTATAATATTTGAAGTTTGTATTTGGAATGATTACAAATTGAGGTTTCGCCATGTTAAGCCCTTCAAATAATAGCCAAATGAAGTTCAAAAATATTTGTAAACACACTAAAACAATATAAAGTAAATTTGATTTTTAAATCCATTTGACCATAATTTATAGTGGTTACCATGATAAAACTTTTCTTTTTAGCTATTTCGAACATGCATGTCAGATAATAGATGATTTGAAAATTTTGATATTTTCATGTGAAAATGGCTCATTCCCAAAGGTGAAATCGATAAGTTTTGAGCTTAAAATTTAATTTTTTTAAATGGTATAATATTTGAAGTTTGTATTCGGAATGATTACAAATTGAGGTTTCGCCATGTTAAGCCCTTCAAATAATAGCCAAATGAAGTTCAAAAATATTTGTAAACACACTAAAACAATATAAAGTAAATTTGATATTTAAATCCATTTGACCATAATTCATAGTGGTTACCATGAGAAAACTTGTCTTTTTATCCATTTCAAACATGCATGTCAGATGATAGATGATTTGAAAATTTTGATATTTTCAAGTAAAAATGGCTAATTACCAACCCTTTGGTAACGATAAGTTTTGAGGTGAAAATTAAATTTTTTGAAATGGTCTAGTACTTGAAGTTTATGTTGGCAAAGACTAAAAATTGAGGTTTCACCATGTTAAGCCCTTCAAATAATAGCCAAATAAAGTTAAAAGATATTTATGATCACACTAAAACAATATCGAGTAAATTTGTTTTTTAAATCCATTTGACCATAATTTATAGTGGTTACCATGATAAAACTTATCGTTTTAACCATTTCCAACATGCATGTCAAATAAAAGAATGATTTGAGAATTTTGATATTATCATGTCAAAATGGCTCATTTCCAAAGGTGCCGCTTTGGAAACGACAAGTTAGCTGAAAATTTAAATTTTTTAAATGGTATAATATTTGAAGTTTGTATTTGGAATGATTAAAAATTAAGGTTTCACCATGTTAAGCCCTTCAAATAATAGCCAAATGAAGTTCAAAAATATTTGTAAACACACTAAAACAATATTGAGTAAATTTGATATTTAAATCCATTTGACCATAATTTATAGTGGTTACCATGAGAAAACTTGTCTTTTTATCCATTTCCAACATGCATGTCAGATAATAGATGATTTGAAATTTTTTATATTTTCAAGTCAAAATGGCTCATTCCCAAAGGTGAAATCGACAAGTTTTGAGCTGAAAATTTAAATTTTTTAAATGGTATAATATTTGAAGTTTGTATTTCGAATGATTAAAAATTGAGGTTTCACCATGTTAAGCCCTTCAAATAATAGCCAAATGAAGTTCAAAAATATTTATAAACACACAAAAACAATATCAAGTAAATTAGATTTTTAAATCCATTTGACCATAATTTATAGTGGTTACCATGATAAAACATTTGTTTTTAGCTATTTCGAACATGCTTGTCAGATAATAGATGATTTGAAAATTTTGATATTTTCATGTGAAAATGGCTCATTCCCAAAGGTGAAATCGATAAGTTTTGAGCTTAAAATTTAATTTTTTTAAATGGTATAATATTTGAAGTTTGTATTCGGAATGATTACAAATTGAGGTTTCGCCATGTTAAGCCCTTCAAATAATAGCCAAATGAAGTTCAAAAATATTTGTAAACACACTAAAACAATATAAAGTAAATTTGATATTTAAATCCATTTGACCATAATTCATAGTGGTTACCATGAGAAAACTTGACTTTTTATCCATTTCCAACATGCATGTCGATGATAGATGATTTGAAAATTTTGATATTTTCAAGTCAAAATGGCTAATTACCAACCCATTGGTAACGATAAGTTTTGAGGTGAAAATTAAATTTTTTGAAATGGTCTAGTACTTGAAGTTTATGTTGGCAAAGACTAAAAATTGAGGTTTCATCATGTTAAGCCCTTCTAATAATAGCCAAATAAAGTTCAAAGATATTTCGAACACACTAAAACAATATCGAGTAAATTTGTTTTTTAAATCCATTTGATCATAATTTATAGTGGTTACCGTGAGAAAACTTGTCTTTTTATCCATTTCCAACATGCATGTCGATAATAGATGATTTGAAAATTTTGATATTTTCAAGTCAAAATGGCTCATTAGCAACCCTTTGGAAACGATAAGTTTTGAGGTGAAAATTAATTTTTTTGAAATGGTTTAGTAATTGAAGTTTATGTTGGCAAAGACTAAAAATTAAGGTTTCACTATCTTAAGCCCTTCAAATAATAGCCAAATAAAGTGCAAATATATTTATGATCACACTAAAACAATATCTAGTAAATATTTTTTTTAAATCCATTTGACCATAATTTATAGTGGTTACCATGATAAAACTTATCGTTTTAGCCATTTTCAACATGCATGTCAGATAAAAGGATGATTTGAGAATTTTGATATTATCATGTCAAAATCGCTCATTTCCAAAGGTTAACCGCTTTGGAAACGACAAGTTTTGAGCTGAAAAATTAAATTTTTTAAATGGTATAATATTTGAAGTTTGTATTTGGAATGATTAAAAATTGAGGTTTCACCAGGTTAAGCCCTTCAAATAATAGCCAAATGAAGTTCAAAAATATTTGTAAACACACTAAAACAATATTGAGTAAATTTGATATTTAAATCCATTTGACCATAATTTATAGTGGTTACCATGAGAAAACTTGTCTTTTTATCCATTTCCAACATGCATGTCGGATAATAGATGATTTGAAAATTTTTATATTTTCAAGTCAAAATGGCTCATTCCCAAAGGTGAAATCGACAAGTTTTGAGCTGAAAATTTAAATTTTTTAAATGGTATAATATTTGAAGTTTGTATTTCGAATGATTAAAAATTGAGATTTCACCATGTTAAGCCCTTCAAATAATAGCCAAATGAAGTTCAAAAATATTTGTAAACACACTAAAACAATATAAAGTAAATTTGATATTTAAATCCATTTGACCATAATTTATAGTGGTTACCATGAGAAAACTTGTCTTTTTATCCATTTCCAACATGCATGTCAGATAATAGATGATTTGAAAATTTTGATATTTTCAAGTCAAAATGGCTAATTACCAACCCTTTGGAAACGATAAGTTTTGAGGTGAAAATTAAATTTTTTGAAATGGTCTAGTAATTGAAGTTTATGTTGGCAAAGACTAAAATTTGAGGTTTCATCATGTTAAGCCCTTCTAATAATAGCCAAATAAAGTTCAAAGATATTTCTGAACACACTAAAACAATATCGAGTAAATTTGTTTTTTAAATCCATTTGATCATAATTTATAGTGGTTACCGTGAGAAAACTTGTCTTTTTATCCATTTCCAACATGCATGTCAGATAATAGATGATTTGAAAATTTTGATATTTTCAAGTCAAAATGGCTCATTAGCAACCCTTTGGAAACGATAAGTTTTGAGGTGAAAATTAATTTTTTTGAAATGGTTTAGTAATTGAAGTTTATGTTGGCAAAGACTAAAAATTAAGGTTTCACTATGTTAAGCCCTTCAAATAATAGCCAAATAAAGTGCAAAGATATTTATGATCACACTAAAACAATATCTAGTAAATTTGTTTTTTAAATCCATTTGACCATAATTTATAGTGGTTACCATGATAAAACTTATCGTTTTAGTCATTTTCAACATGCATGTCAGATAAAAGGATGATTTGAGAATTTTGATATTATCATGTCAAAATGGCTCATTTCCAAAGGTTAACCGCTTTGGAAACGACAAGTTTTGAGATGAAAAATTAAATTTTTTAAATGGTATAATATTTGAAGTTTGTATTTGGAATGATTAAAAATTGAGGTTTCACCATGTTAAGCCCTTCAAATAATAGCCAAATGAAGTTCAAAAATATTTGTAAACACACTAAAACAATATTGAGTAAATTTGATATTTAAATCCATTTGACCATAATTTATAGTGGTTACCATGAGAAAACTTGTCTTTTTATCCATTTCCAACATGCATGTCAGATAATAGATGATTTGAAAATTTTAATATTTTCAAGTCAAAATGGCTCATTCCCAAAGGTGAAATCGACAAGTTTTGAGCTGAAAATTTAAATTTTTTAAATGGTATAATATTTGAAGTTTGTATTTCGAATGATTAAAAATTGAGATTTCACCATGTTAAGCCCTTCAAATAATAGCGAAATGAAGTTCAAAAATATTTGTAAACACACTAAAACAATATAAAGTAAATTTGATATTTAAATCCATTTGACCATAATTTATAGTAGTTACCATGAGAAAACTTGTCTTTTTATCCATTTCCAACATGCATGTCAGATAATAGATGATTTGAAAATTTTTATTTTTCAAGTCAAAATGGCTCATTCCCAAAGGTGAAATCGACAAGTTTTGAGCTGAAAATTTAAATTTTTTAAATGGTATAATATTTGAAGTTTGTATTTGGAATGACTAAAAATTGAGGTTTCACCATGTTAAGCCCTTCAAATAATAGCCAAATAAAGTTCAAAGATATTTCTGAACACACTAAAACAATATCGAGTAAATTTGTTTTTTAAATCCATTTGATCATAATTTATAGTGGTTACCGTGAGAAAACTTGTCTTTTTATCCATTTCCAACATGCATGTCAGATAATAGATGATTTGAAAATTTTGATATTTTCAAGTCAAAATGGCTCATTAGCAACCCTTTGGAAACGATAAGTTTTGAGGTGAAAATTAATTTTTTTGAAATGGTTTAGTAATTGAAGTTTATGTTGGCAAAGACTAAAAATTAAGGTTTCACTATGTTAAGCCCTTCAAATAATAGCCAAATAAAGTGCAAAGATATTTATGATCACACTAAAACAATATCTAGTAAATTTGTTTTTTAAATCCATTTGACCATAATTTATAGTGGTTACCATGATAAAACTTATCGTTTTAGTCATTTTCAACATGCATGTCAGATAAAAGGATGATTTGAGAATTTTGATATTATCATGTCAAAATGGCTCATTTCCAAAGGTTAACCGCTTTGGAAACGACAAGTTTTGAGATGAAAAATTAAATTTTTTAAATGGTATAATATTTGAAGTTTGTATTTGGAATGATTAAAAATTGAGGTTTCACCATGTTAAGCCCTTCAAATAATAGCCAAATGAAGTTCAAAAATATTTGTAAACACACTAAAACAATATTGAGTAAATTTGATATTTAAATCCATTTGACCATAATTTATAGTGGTTACCATGAGAAAACTTGTCTTTTTATCCATTTCCAACATGCATGTCAGATAATAGATGATTTGAAAATTTTAATATTTTCAAGTCAAAATGGCTCATTTCCAAAGGTGAAATCGACAAGTTTTGAGCTGAAAATTTAAATTTTTTAAATGGTATAATATTTGAAGTTTGTATTTCGAATGATTAAAAATTGAGATTTCACCATGTTAAGCCCTTCAAATAATAGCGAAATGAAGTTCAAAAATATTTGTAAACACACTAAAACAATATAAAGTAAATTTGATATTTAAATCCATTTGACCATAATTTATAGTAGTTACCATGAGAAAACTTGTCTTTTTATCCATTTCCAACATGCATGTCAGATAATAGATGATTTGAAAATTTTTATTTTTCAAGTCAAAATGGCTCATTCCCAAAGGTGAAATCGACAAGTTTTGAGCTGAAAATTTAAATTTTTTAAATGGTATAATATTTGAAGTTTGTATTTGGAATGACTAAAAATTGAGGTTTCACCATGTTAAGCCCTTCAAATAATAGCCACATGAAGTTCAAAAATATTTATAAACACACTAAAACAATATCAAGTAAATTAGATTTTTAAATCCATTTGACCATAATTTATATTGGTTACCATGATAAAACTTTTCTTTTTAGCTATTTCCAACATGCATGTTAGATAATAGATGATTTGAAAATTTTGATATTTTCATGTCAAAATGGCTCATTCCCGAAGGTGAAATCGATAAGTTTTGAGCTGAAAATTTAATTTTTTTAAATGGTATAATATTTGAAGTTTGTATTTGGAATGATTACAAATTAAGGTTTCACCATGTTAAGCCCTTCAAATAATAGCCAAATGAAGTTCAAAAATATTTGTAAACACACTAAAACAATATTGAGTAAATTTGATATTTAAATCCATTTGACCATAATTTATAGTGGTTACCATGAGAAAACTTGTCTTTTTATCCATTTCCAACATGCATGTCAGATAATAGATGATTTTAAAAATTTTTATATTTTCAAGTCAAAATGGCTCATTCCCAAAGGTGAAATCGACAAGTTTTGAGCTGAAAATTTAAATTTAATAAATGGTATAATATTTGAAGTTTGTATTTCGAATGATTAAAAATTGAGGTTTCACCATGTTAAGCCCTTCAAATAATAGCCAAATGAAGTTCAAAAATATTTGTAAACACACTAAAACAATATAAAGTAAATTTGATATTTAAATCCATTTGACCATAATTTATAGTAGTTACAATGAGAAAACTTGTCTTTTTATCCATTTCCAACATGCATGTCAGATAATAGATGATTTGAAATTTTTTTTATTTTCAAGTCAAAATGGCTCATTCCCAAAGGTGAAATCGACAAGTTTTGAGCTGAAAATTTAAATTTTTTAAATGGTATAATATTTGAAGTTTGTATTTGGAATGACTAAAAATTGAGGTTTCACCATGTTAAGCCCTTCAAATAATAGCCACATGAAGTTCAAAAATATTTATAAACACACTAAAACATTATCAAGTAAATTAGATTTTTAAATCCATTTGACCATAATTTATATTGGTTACCATGATAAAACTTTTCTTTTTAGCTATTTCCAACATGCATGTTAGATAATAGATGATTTGAAAATTTTGATATTTTCATGTCAAAATGGCTCATTCCCAAAGGTGAAATCGATAAGTTTTGAGCTGAAAATTTAATTTTTTTAAATGGTATAATATTTGAAGTTTGTATTTGGAATGATTACAAATTGAGGTTTCGCCATGTTAAGCCCTTCAAATAATAGCCAAATGAAGTTCAAAAATATTTGTAAACACACTAAAACAATATAAAGTAAATTTGATATTTAAATCCATTTGACCATAATTTATAGTGGTTACCATGAGAAAACTTGTCTTTTTATCCATTTCCAACATGCATGTCGATAATAGATGATTTGAAAATTTTGATATTTTCAAGTCAAAATGGCTAATTACCAACCCTTTGGAAACGATAAGTTTTGAGGTGAAAATTAAATTTTTTGAAATGGTCTAGTAATTGAAGTTTATGTTGGCAAAGACTAAAAATTGAGGTTTCATCATGTTAAGCCCTTCTAATAATAGCCAAATAAAGTTCAAAGATATTTCTGAACACACTAAAACAATATCGAGTAAATTTGTTTTTTAAATCCATTTGATCATAATTTATAGTGGTTACCGTGAGAAAACTTGTCTTTTTATCCATTTCCAACATGCATGTCAGATAATAGATGATTTGAAAATTTTGATATTTTCAAGTCAAAATGGCTCATTAGCAACCCTTTGGAAACGATAAGTTTTGAGGTGAAAATTAATTTTTTTGAAATGGTTTATTAATTGAAGTTTATGTTGGCAAAGACTAAAAATTAAGGTTTCACTATGTTAAGCCCTTCAAATAATAGCCAAATAAAGTGCAAAGATATTTATGATCACACTAAAACAATATCTAGTAAATTTGTTTTTTAAATCCATTTGACCATAATTTATAGTGGTTACCATGATAAAACTTATCGTTTTAGCCATTTCCAACATGCATGTCAAATAAAAGGATGATTTGAGAATTTTGATATTATCATGTCAATATGGCTCATTTCCAAAGGTTAACCGCTTTGGAAACGACAAGTTTTGTGCTGAAAAATTAAATTTTTTAAATAGTATAATATTTGAAGTTTGTATTTGGAATGATTAAAAATTGAGGTTTCACCATGTTAAGCCCTTCAAATAATAGCCAAATGAAGTTCAAAAATATTTGTAAACACACTAAAACAATATTGAGTAAATTTGATATTTAAATCCATTTGACCATAATTTATAGTGGTTACCATGAGAAAACTTTTCTTTTTATCCATTTCCAACATGCATGTCAGATAATAGATGATTTGAAATTTTTTTTATTTTAAAGTCAAAATGGCTCATTCCCAAAGGTGAAATCGACAAGTTTTGAGCTGAAAATTTAAATTTTTTAAATGGTATAATATTTGAAGTTTGTATTTGGAATGACTAAAAATTGAGGTTTCACCATGTTAAGCCCTTCAAATAATAGCCAAATGAAGTTCAAAAATATTTATAAACACACTAAAACAATATAAAGTAAATTTGATATTTAAATCCATTTGACCATAATTTATAGTAGTTACCATGAGAAAACTTGTCTTTTTATCCATTTCCAACATGCATGTCAGATAATAGATGATTTGAAAATTTTGATATTTTCATGTCAAAATGGCTCATTCCCAAAGGTGAAATCGACAAGTTTTGAGCTGAAAATTTAAATTTTTTAAATGGTATAATATTTGAAGTTTGTATTTGGAATGACTAAAAATTGAGGTTTCACCATGTTAAGCCCTTCAAATAATAGCCAAATGAAGTTCAAAAATATTTATAAACACACTAAAACAATATCAAGTAAATTAGATTTTTAAATCCATTTGACCATAATTTATATTGGTTACCATGATAAAACTTTTCTTTTTAGCTATTTCGAAAATGCATGTCAGATAATAGATGATTTGAAAATTTTGATATTTTCATGTCAAAATGGCTCATTCCCAAAGGTGAAATCGATAAGTTTTGAGCTGAAAATTTAATTTTTTTAAATGGTATAATATTTGAAGTTTGTATTTCGAATGATTAAAAATTGAGGTTTCACCATGTTAAGCCCTTCAAATAATAGCCAAATGAAGTTCAAAAATATTTGCAAACACACTAAAACAATATAAAGTAAATTTGATATTTAAATCCATTTGTCCATAATTTATAGTAGTTACAATGAGAAAACTTGTCTTTTTATCCATTTCCAACATGCATGTCAGATAATAGATGATTTGAAATTTTTTTTTATTTTCAAGTCAAAATGGCTCATTCCCAAAGGTGAAATCGACAAGTTTTGAGCTGAAAATTTAAATTTTTTAAATGGTATAATATTTGAAGTTTGTATTTGGAATGACTAAAAATTGAGGTTTCACCATGTTAAGCCCTTCAAATAATAGCCAAATGAAGTTCAAAAATATTTATAAACACACTAAAACAATATCAAGTAAATTAGATTTTTAAATCCATTTGACCATAATTTATATTGGTTACCATGATAAAACTTTTCTTTTTAGCTATTTCCAACATGCATATTAGATAATAGATGATTTGAAAATTTTGATATTTTCATGTCAAAATGGCTCATTCCCAAAGGTGAAATCGATAAGTTTTGAGCTGAAAATTTAATTTTTTTAAATGGTATAATATTTGAAGTTTATATTTGGAATGATTACAAATTGAGGTTTCGCCATGTTAAGCCCTTCAAATAATAGCCAAATGAAGTTCAAAAATATTTGTAAACACACTAAAACAATATAAAGTAAATTTGAGATTTAAATCCATTTGACCATAATTTATAGTGGTTACCATGAGAAAACTTGTCTTTTTATCCATTTCCAACATGCATGTCAGATAATAGATGATTTGAAAATATTGATATTTTCAATTCAAAATGGCTAATTACCAACCCTTTGGAAACGATAAGTTTTGAGGTGAAAATTAATTTTTTTGAAATGCTCTAGTAATTGAAGTTTATGTTGGCAAAGACTTAAAATTGAGGTTTCACCATGTTAAGCCATTCTAATAATAGCCAAATAAAGTTCTAAGATATTTATGAACACACTAAAACAATATCGAGTAAATTTGTTTTTTAAATCCATTTGACCATAATTTATTGTGGTTACCATGATAAAACTTATCGTTTTAGCCATTTCCAACATGCATGTCAAATAAAAGAATGATTTGAGAATTTTGATATTATCATGTCAAAATGGCTCATTTCCAAAGGTGCCGCTTTGGAAGCGACAAGTTTTGAGATGAAAATTTAAATTTTTTAAATGGTATAATATTTGAAGTTTGTATTTGGAATGATTAAAAATTAAGGTTTCACCATGTTAAGCCCTTCAAATAATAGCCAAATGAAGTTCAAAAATATTTGTAAACACACTAAAACAATATTGAGTAAATTTGATATTTAAATCCATTTGACCATAATTTATAGTGGTTCCCATGAGAAAACTTGTCTTTTTATCCATTTCCAACATGCATGTCAGATAATAGATGATTTGAAATTTTTTATATTTTCAAGTCAAAATGGCTCATTCCCAAAGGTGAAATCGACAAGTTTTGAGCTGAAAATTTAAATTTAATAAATGGTATAATATTTGAAGTTTGTATTTCGAATGATTAAAAATTGAGGTTTCACCATGTTAAGCCCTTCAAATAATAGCCAAATGAAGTTCAAAAATATTTTTAAACACACTAAAACAATATAAAGTAAATTTGATATTTAAATCCATTTGACCATAATTTATAGTAGTTACAATGAGAAAACTTGTCTTTTTATCCATTTCCAACATGCATGTCAGATAATAGATGATTTGAAATTTTTTTTATTTTCAAGTCAAAATGGCTCATTCCCAAAGGTGAAATCGACAAGTTTTGAGCTGAAAATTTAAATTTTTTAAATGGTATAATATTTGAAGTTTGTATTTGGAATGACTAAAAATTGAGGTTTCACCATGTTAAGCCCTTCAAATAATAGCCACATGAAGTTCAAAAATATTTATAAACACACTAAAACAATATCAAGTAAATTAGATTTTTAAATCCATTTGACCATAATTTATAGTAGTTACCATGATAAAACTTTTCTTTTTAGCCATTTCCAACATGCATGTCAGATAATAGATGATTTGAAATTTTTTTTATTTTCAAGTCAAAATGGCTCATTCCCAAAGGTGAAATCGACAAGATTTGAGCTGAAAATTTAATTTTTTTAAATGGTATAATATTTGAAGTTTGTATTTGGAATGATTACAAATTGAGGTTTCACCATGTTAAGCCCTTCAAATAATAGCCAAATGAAGTTCAAAAATATTTATAAACACACTAAAACAATATCAAGTAAATTAGTTTTTTAAATCCATTTGACCATAATTTATATTGGCTACCATGATAAAACTTTTCTTTTTAGCTATTTCCAACATGCATGTTAGATAATAGATGATTTGAAAATTTTGATATTTTCATGTCAAAATGGCTCATTCCCAAAGGTGAAATCGATAAGTTTTGAGCTGAAAATTTAATTTTTTTAAATGGTATAATATTTGAAGTTTGTATTTGGAATGATTACAAATTGAGGTTTCGCCATGTTAAGCCCTTCAAATAATAGCCAAATGAAGTTCAAAAATATTTGTAAACACACTAAAACAATATAAAGTAAATTTGATATTTAAATCCATTTGACCATAATTTATAGTGCTTACCACGAGAAAACTTGTCTTTTTATCCATTTCCAACATGCATGTCAGATAATAGATGATTTGAAAATTTTGATATTTTCAAGTGAAAATGGCTAATTACCAACCCTTTGGAAACGATAAGTTTTGAGGTGAAAATTAATTTTTTTGAAATGCTCTAGTAATTGAAGTTTATGTTGGCAAAGACTAAAAATTGAGGTTTCACCATGTTAAGCCCTTCTAATAATAGCCAAATAAAGTTCAAAGATATTTATGAACACACTAAAACAATATCGAGTAAATTTGTTTTTTAAATCCATTAGACCATAATTTATAGTGGTTACCATGATAAAACTTATCGTTTTAGCCATTTCCAACATGCATGTCAAATAAAAGAATGATTTGAGTATTTTGATATTATCATGTCAAAATGGCTCATTTCCAAAGGTGCCGCTATGGAAACGACAAGTTTTGAGCTGAAAATTTAATTTTTTTAAATGGTATAATATTTGAAGTTTGTATTTGGAATGATTACAAATTGAGGTTTCGCCATGTTAAGCCCTTCAAATAATAGCCAAATGAAGTTCAAAAATATTTGTAAACACACTAAAACAATATAAAGTAAATTTGATATTTAAATCCATTTGACCATAATTTATAGTGGTTACCATGAGAAAACTTTTCTTTTTATCCATTTCCAACATGCATGTCGTATAATAGATGATTTGAAAATTTTGATATTTTCAAGTCAAAATGGCTAATTACCAACCCTTTGGAAACGATAAGTTTTGAGGTGAAAATTAATTTTTTTGAAATGCTCTAGTAATTGAAGTTTATGTTGGCAAATACTTAAAATTGAGGTTTCACCATGTTAAGCCCTTCTAATAATAGCCAAATAAAGTTCTAAGATATTTATGAACACACTAAAACAATATCGAGTAAATTTGTTTTTTAAATCCATTTGACCATAATTTATAGTGGTTACCATGATAAAACTTATCGTTTTAGCCATTTCCAACATGCATGTCAAATAAAAGAATGATTTGAGAATTTTGATATTATCATGTTAAAATGGCTCATTTCCAAAGGTGCCGCTTTGGAAACGACAAGTTTTGAGATGAAAATTTAAATTTTTTAAATGGTATAATATTTGAAGTTTGTATTTGGAATGATTAAAAATTAAGGTTTCACCATGTTAAGCCCTTCAAATAATAGCCAAATGAAGTTCAAAAATATTTGTAAACACACTAAAACAATATCGAGTAAATTCGATTTTTAAATCCATTTGACCATAATTTATAGTGGTTACCATGATAATAATTTTGTTTTTAGCTATTTCCATCATGCATGTTAGATAATAGATTATTTGAAAATTTTTATATTTTCATGTCAAAATGGCTCATTCCCAAAGGTCAAATCGACAAGATTTGAGGTGAAAATTGAAATTTTTTAAATGGTCTAATATTTGAAGTTTATGTTGGGAATGACTAAAAATTGAGGTTTCACCATGTTAAGCCCATCAAATAATAGCCAAATGAAGATAAAAAATATTTGTAAACACACTAAAACAATATCGAGTAAATTAGATTTTTGAATCCATTTGACCATAATTTATATTGGCTACCATGATAAAACTTTTCTTTTTAGCTATTTCCAACATGCATGTTAGATAATAGATGATTTGAAAATTTTGATATTTTCATGTCAAAATGGCTCATTCCCAAAGGTGAAATCGATAAGTTTTGAGCTGAAAATTTAATTTTTTTAAATGGTATAATATTTGAAGTTTGTATTTGGAATGATTACAAATTGAGGTTTCGCCATGTTAAGCCCTTCAAATAATAGCCAAATGAAGTTCAAAAATATTTGTAAACACACTAAAACAATATGAAGTAAATTTGATATTTAAATCCATTTGACCATAATTTATAGTGCTTACCATGAGAAAACTTGTCTTTTTATCCATTTCCAACATGCATGTCAGATAATAGATGATTTGAAAATTTTGATATTTTCAAGTCAAAATGGCTAATTACCAACCCTTTGGAAACGATAAGTTTTGAGGTGAAAATTAATTTTTTTGAAATGCTCTAGTAATTGAAGTTTATGTTGGCAAAGACTAAAAATTGAGGTTTCACCATGTTAAGCCCTTCTAATAATAGCCAAATAAAGTTCAAAGATATTTATGAACACACTAAAACAATATCGAGTAAATTTGTTTTTTAAATCCATTTGACCATAATTTATAGTGGTTACCATGATAAAACTTATCGTTTTAGCCATTTCCAACATGCATGTCAAATAAAAGAATGATTTGAGTATTTTGATATTATCATGTCAAAATGGCTCATTTCCAAAGGTGCCGCTTTGGAAACGACAAGTTTTGAGCTGAAAATTTAATTTTTTTAAATGGTATAATATTTGAAGTTTGTATTTGGAATGATTACAAATTGAGGTTTCGCCATGTTAAGCCCTTCAAATAATAGCCAAATGAAGTTCAAAAATATTTGTAAACACACTAAAACAATATAAAGTAAATTTGATATTTAAATCCATTTGACCATAATTTATAGTGGTTACCATGAGAAAACTTTTCTTTTTATCCATTTCCAACATGCATGTCAGATAATAGATGATTTGAAAATTTTGATATTTTCAAGTCAAAATGGCTAATTACCAACCCTTTGGAAACGATAAGTTTTGAGGTGAAAATTAATTTTTTTGAAATGCTCTAGTAATTGAAGTTTATGTTGGCAAATACTTAAAATTGAGGTTTCACCATGTTAAGCCCTTCTAATAATAGCCAAATAAAGTTCTAAGATATTTATGAACACACTAAAACAATATCGAGTAAATTTGTTTTTTAAATCCATTTGACCATAATTTATAGTGGTTACCATGATAAAACTTATCGTTTTAGCCATTTCCAACATGCATGTCAAATAAAAGAATGATTTGAGAATTTTGATATTATCATGTTAAAATGGCTCATTTCCAAAGGTGCCGCTTTGGAAACGACAAGTTTTGAGATGAAAATTTAAATTTTTTAAATGGTATAATATTTGAAGTTTGTATTTGGAATGATTAAAAATTAAGGTTTCACCATGTTAAGCCCTTCAAATAATAGCCAAATGAAGTTCAAAAATATTTGTAAACACACTAAAACAATATTGAGTAAATTTGATATTTAAATCCATTTGACCATAATTTATAGTGGTTACCATGAGAAAACTTGTCTTTTTATCCATTTCCAACATGCATGTCGATAATAGATGATTTTAAAAATTTTTATATTTTCAAGTCAAAATGGCTCATTCCCAAAGGTGAAATCGACAAGTTTTGAGCTGAAAATTTAAATTTAATAAATGGTATAATATTTGAAGTTTGTATTTCGAATGATTAAAAATTGAGGTTTCACCATGTTAAGCCCTTAAAATAATAGCCAAATGAAGTTCAAAAATATTTGTAAACACACTAAAACAATATAAAGTAAATTTGATATTTAAATCCATTTGACCATAATTTATAGTAGTTACAATGAGAAAACTTGTCTTTTTATCCATTTCCAACATGAATGTCAGATAATAGATGATTTGAAATTTTTTTTATTTTCAAGTCAAAATGGCTCATTCCCAAAGGTGAAATCGACAAGTTTTGAGCTGAAAATTTAAATTTTTTAAATGGTATAATATTTGAAGTTTGTATTTGGAATGACTAAAAATTGAGGTTTCACCATGTTAAGCCCTTCAAATAATAGCCACATGAAGTTCAAAAATATTTATAAACACACTAAAACAATATCAAGTAAATTAGATTTTTAAATCCATTTGACCATAATTTATATTGGTTACCATGATAAAACTTTTCTTTTTAGCTATTTCCAACATGCATTTTAGATAATAGATGATTTGAAAATTTTGATATTTTCATGTCAAAATGGCTCATTCCCAAAGGTGAAATCGATAAGTTTTGAGCTGAAAATATAATTTTTTTAAATGGTATAATATTTGAAGTTTGTATTTGGAATGATTACAAATTGAGGTTTCGCCATGTTAAGCCCTTCAAATAATAGCCAAATGAAGTTCAAAAATATTTGTAAACACACTAAAACAATATAAAGTAAATTTGATATTTAAATCCATTTGACCATAATTTATAGTGGTTACCATGAGAAAACTTGTCTTTTTATCCATTTCCAACATGCATGTCAGATAATAGTTGATTTGAAAATTTTGATATTTTCAAGTCAAAATGGCTAATTACCAACCGTTTGGAAACGATAAGTTTTGAGGTGAAAATTAATTTTTTTGAAATGCTCTAGTAATTGAAGTTTATGTTGGCAAAGACTAAAAATTGAGGTTTCACCATGTTAAGCCCTTCTAATAATAGCCAAATAAAGTTCAAAGATATTTATGAACACACTAAAACAATATCGAGTAAATTTGTTTTTTAAATCCATTTGACCATAATTTATAGTGGTTACCATGATAAAACTTATCGTTTTAGCCATTTCCAACATGCATGTCAAATAAAAGAATGATTTGAGAATTTTGATATTATCATGTCAAAATGGCTCATTTCCAAAGGTGCCGCTTTGGAAACGACAAGTTTTGAGATGAAAATTTAAATTTTTTAAATGGTATAATATTTGAAGTTTGTATTTGGAATGACTAAAAATTGAGGTTTCACCATGTTAAGCCCTTCAAATAATAGTCACATGAAGTTAAAAAATATTTATAAACACACTAAAACAATATCAAGTAAATTAGATTTTTAAATCCATTTGACCATAATTTATATTGGTTACCATGATAAAACTTTTCTTTTTAGCTATTTCCAACATACATGTTAGATAATAGATGATTTGAAAATTTTGATATTTTCATGTCAAAATGGCTCATTCCCAAAGGTGAAATCGATAAGTTTTGAGCTGAAAATTTAATTTTTTTAAATGGTATAATATTTGAAGTTTGTATTTGGAATGATTACAAATTGAGGTTTCGCCATGTTAAGCCCTTCAAATAATAGCCAAATGAAGTTCAAAAATATTTGTAAACACACTAAAACAATATAAAGTAAATTTGATATTTAAATCCATTTGACCATAATTCATAGTGGTTACCATGAGAAAACTTGTCTTTTTATCCATTTCCAACATGCATGTCAGATGATAGATGATTTGAAAATTTTGATATTTTCAAGTCAAAATGGCTAATTACCATCCCTTTGGTAACGATAAGTTTTGAGGTGAAAATTAAATTTTTTGAAATGGTCTAGTACTTGAAGTTTATGTTGGCAAAGACTAAAAATTGAGGTTTCACCATGTTAAGCCCTTCAAATAATAGCCAAATAAAGTTAAAAGATATTTATGATCACACTAAAACAATATCGAGTAAATTTGTTTTTTAAATCCATTTGACCATAATTTATAGTGGTTACCATGATAAAACTTATCGTTTTAGCCATTTCCAACATGCATGTCAAATAAAAGAATGATTTGAGTATTTTGATATTATCATGTCAAAATGGCTCATTTCCAAAGGTGCCGCTTTGGAAACGACAAGTTTTGAGCTGAAAATTTAAATTTTTTAAATGGTATAATATTTGAAGTTTGTATTTGGAATGATTAAAAATTAAGGTTTCACCATGTTAAGCCCTTCAAATAATAGTCAAATGAAGTTCAAAAATATTTGTAAACACAGTAAAACAATATTGAGTAAATTTGATATTTAAATCCATTTGACCATAATTTATAGTGGTTACCATGAGAAAACTTGTCTTTTTATCCATTTCCAACATGCATGTCAGATAATAGATGATTTGAAAATTTTTATATTTTCAAGTCAAAATGGCTCATTCCCAAAGGTGAAATCGACAAGTTTTGAGCTGAAAATTTAAATTTTTTAAATGGTATAATATTTGAAGTTTGTATTTCGAATGATTAAAAATTGAGGTTTCACCATGTTAAGCCCTTCAAATAATAGCCAAATGAAGTTCAAAAATATTTGTAAACACACTAAAACGATATAAAGTAAATTTTATATTTAAATCCATTTGACAATAATTTATAGTAGTTACAATGAGAAAACTTGTCTTTTTATCCATTTCCAACATGCATGTCAGATAATAGATGATTTGAAATTTTTTTTATTTTCAAGTCAAAATGGCTCATTCCCAAAGGTGAAATCGACAAGTTTTGAGCTGAAAATTTAAATTTTTTAAATGGTATAATATTTGAAGTTTGTATTTGGAATGACTAAAAATTGAGGTTTCACCATGTTAAGCCCTTCAAATAATAGCCAAATGAAGTTCAAAAATATTTAAAAACACACTAAAACAATATCAAGTAAATTAGATTTTTAAATCCATTTGACCATAATTTATATTGGTTACCATGATAAAACTTTTCTTTTTAGCTATTTCCAACATGCATGTTAGATAATAGATGATTTGAAAATTTTGATATTTTCATGTCAAAATGGCTCATTCCCAAAGGTGAAATCGATAAGTTTTGAGCTGAAAATTTAATTTTTTTAAATGGTATAATATTTGAAGTTTGTATTTGGAATGATTACAAATTGAGGTTTCGCCATGTTAAGCCCTTCAAATAATAGCCAAATGAAGTTCAAAAATATTTTTAACAACACTAAAACAATATAAAGTAAATTTGATATTTAAATCCATTTGACCATAATTTATAGTGGTTACCATGAGAAAACTTGTCTTTTTATCCATTTCCAACATGCATGTCAGATAATAGATGATTTGAAAATTTTGATATTTTCAAGTCAAAATGGCTAATTACCAACCCTTTGGAAACGATAAGTTTTGAGGTGAAAATTAATTTTTTTTAAATGCTCTAGTAATTGAAGTTTATGTTGGCAAATACTTAAAATTGAGGTTTCACCATGTTAAGCCCTTCTAATAATAGCCAAATAAAGTTCTAAGATATTTATGAACACACTAAAACAATATCGAGTAAATTTGTTTTTTAAATCCATTTGACCATAATTTATAGTGGTTACCATGATAAAACTTATCGTTTTAGCCATTTCCAACATGCATGTCAAATAAAAGAATGATTTGAGAATTTTGATATTATCATGTTAAAATGGCTCATTTCCAAAGGTGCCGCTTTGGAAACGACAAGTTTTGAGATGAAAATTTAAATTTTTTAAATGGTATAATATTTGACGTTTGTATTTGGAATGATTAAAAATTAAGGTTTCACCATGTTAAGCCCTTCAAATAATAGCCAAATGAAGTTCAAAAATATTTGTAAACACACTAAAACAATATTGAGTAAATTTGATATTTAAATCCATTTGACCATAATTTATAGTGGTTACCATGAGAAAACTTGTCTTTTTATCCATTTCCAACATGCATGTCAGATAATAGATGATTTTAAAAAAATTTTATATTTTCAAGTCAAAATGGCTCATTCCCAAAGGTGAAATCGACAAGTTTTGAGCTGAAAATTTAAATTTAATAAATGGTATAATATTTGAAGTTTGTATTTCGAATGATTAAAAATTGAGGTTTCACCATGTTAAGCCCTTCAAATAATAGCCAAATGTAGTTCAAAAATATTTGTAAACACACTAAAACAATATAAAGTAAATTTGATATTTAAATCCATTTGACCATAATTTATAGTAGTTACAATGAGAAAACTTGTCTTTTTATCCATTTCCAACATGCATGTAAGATAATAGATGATTTGAAAATTTTTTTATTTTCAAGTCAAAATGGCTCATTCCCAAAGGTGAAATCGACAAGTTTTGAGCTGAAAATTTAAATTTTTTAAATGGTATAATATTTGAAGTTTGTATTTCGAATGACTAAAAATTGAGGTTTCACCATGTTAAGCCCTTCAAATAATAGCCACATGAAGTTCAAAAATATTTATAAACACACTAAAACAATATCAAGTAAATTAGATTTTTAAATCCATTTGACCATAATTTATATTGCTTACCATGATAAAACTTTTCTTTTTAGCTATTTCCAACATGCATGTTAGATAATAGATGATTTGAAAATTTTGATATTTTCATGTCAAAATGGCTCATTCCCAAAGGTGAAATCGATAAGTTTTGAGCTGAAAATTTAATTTTTTTAAATGGTATAATATTTGAAGTTTGTATTTGGAATGATTACAAATTGAGGTTTCGCCATGTTAAGCCCTTCAAATAATAACCAAATGAAGTTCAAAAATATTTGTAAACACACTAAAACAATATAATGTAAATTTGATATTTAAATCCATTTGACCATAATTTATAGTGGTTACCATGAGAAAACTTGTCTTTTTATCCATTTCCAACATGCATGTAAGATAATAGATGATTTGAAAATTTTGATATTTTCAAGTCAAAATGGCTAATTACCAACCCTTTGGAAACGATAAGTTTTGAGGTGAAAATTAATTTTTTTGAAATGCTCTTGTAATTGAAGTTTATGTTGGCAAAGACTAAAAATTGAGGTTTCACCATGTTAAGCCCTTCTAATAATAGCCAAATAAAGTTCAAAGATATTTATGAACACACTAAAACAATATCGAGTAAATTTGTTTTTTAAATCCATTTGACCATAATTTATAGTGGTTACCATGATAAAACTTATCGTTTTAGCCATTTCCAACATGCATGTCAAATAAAAGAATGATTTGAGAATTTTGATATTATCATGTCAAAATGGCTCATTTCCAAAGGTGCCGCTTTGGAAACGACAAGTTTTGAGCCGAAAATTTAAATTTTTTAAATGGTATAATATTTGAAGTTTGTATTTGGAATGATTAAAAATTAAGGTTTCACCATGTTAAGCCCTTCAAATAATAGCCAAATGAAGTTCAAAAATATTTATAAACACAGTAAAACAATATCAAGTAAATTAGATTTTTAAATCCATTTGACCATAATTTATAGTGGTTACCATGATAAAACTTTTCTTTTTAGCTATTTCCAACATGCATGTTAGATAATAGATGATTTGAAAATTTTGATATTTTCATGTCAAAATGGCTCATTCCCAAAGGTGAAATCGATAAGTTTTGAGCTGAAAATTTAAATTTTTTAAATGGTATAATATTTGAAGTTTGTATTTGGAATGACTAAAAATTGAGGTTTCACCATGTTAAGCCCTTCAAATAATAGCCAAATGAAGTTCAAAAATATTTGTAAACACACTAAAACAATATAAAGTAAATTTGATATTTAAATCCATTTGACCATAATTTATAGTAGTTACCATGAGAAGACTTGTCTTTTTATCCATTTCCAACATGCATGTCGGATAATAGATGATTTGAAATTTTTTTTTATTTTCAAGTCAAAATGGCTCATTCCCAAAGGTGAAATCGACAAGTTTTGAGCTGAAAATTTAAATTTTTTAAATGGTATAATATTTGAAGTTTGTATTTGGAATGACTAAAAATTGAGGTTTCACCATGTTAAGCCCTTCAAATAATAGCCAAATGAAGTTCAAAAATATTTATAAACACACTAAAACAATATCAAGTATAGATTTTTAAATCCATTTGACCATAATTTATATTGGTTACCATGATAAAACTTTTCTTTTTAGCTATTTCTAACATGCATGTTAGATAATAGATGATTTGAAAATTTTGATATTTTCATGTCAAAATGGCTCATTCCCAAAGGTGAAATCGATAAGTTTTGAGCTGAAAATTTAATTTTTTTAAATGGTATAATATTTGAAGTTTGTATTTGGAATGATTACAAATTGAGGTTTCGCCATGTTAAGCCCTTCAAATAATAGCCAAATGAAGTTCAAAAATATTTGTAAACACACTAAAACAATATAAAGTAAATTTGATATTTAAATCCATTTGACCATAATTTATAGTGGTTACCATGAGAAAACTTGTCTTTTTATCCATTTCCAACATGCATGTCGATAATAGATGATTTGAAAATTTTGATATTTTCAAGTCAAAATGGCTAATTACCAACCCTTTGGAAACGATAAGTTTTGAGTTGAAAATTAATTTTTTTGAAATGCTCTAGTAATTGAAGTTTATGTTGGCAAAGACTAAAAATTGAGGTTTCACCATGTTAAGCCCTTCTAATAATAGCCAAATAAAGTTCAAAGATATTTATGAACACACTAAAACAATATCGAGTAAATTTGTTTTTTAAATCCATTTGACCATAATTTATAGTGGTTACCATGAGAAAACTTGTCTTTTTATCCATTTCCAACATGCATGTCAGATAATAGATGATTTGAAAATTTTGATATTTTCAAGTCAAAATGGCTCATTACCAACCCTTTGGAAACGATAAGTTTTGAGGTGAAAATTAATTTTTTTGAAATGGTCTAGTAATTGAAGTTTATATTGGCAAAGACTAAAAATTAAGGTTTCACCATGTTAAACCCTTCAAATAATAGCCAAATAAAGTTCAAAGATATTTATGATCACACTAAAACAATATCGAGTAAATTTGTTATTTAAATCCATTTGACCATAATTTATAGTGGTTACCATGATAAAACTTATCGTTTTAGCCATTTCCAACATGCATGTCAAATAAAAGGATGATTTGAGAATTTTGATATTATCATGTCAAAATGGCTCATTTCCAAAGGTTAACCGCTTTGGAAAAGAAGAGTTTTGAGCTGAAAATTTAAATTTTTTTAATGGTATAATATTTGAAGTTTGTATTTGGAATGATTAAAAATTGAGGTTTCACCATGTTAAGCCCTTCAAATAATAGCCAAATGAAGTTCAAAAATATTTGTAAACACACTAAAACAATATTGAGTAAATTTGATATTTAAATCCATTTGACCATAATTTATAGTGGTTACCATCGAAAAAACTTGTCTTTTTATCCATTTCCAACATGCATGTCGGATAATAGATGATTTGAAAATTTTTATATTTTCAAGTCAAAATGGCTCATTCCCAAAGGTGAAATCGACAAGTTTTGAGCTGAAAATTTAAATTTTTTAAATGGTATAATATTTGAAGTTTGTATTTGGAATGACTAAAAATTGAGGTTTCACCATGTTAAGCCCTTCAAATAATAGCCAAATGAAGTTCAAAAATATTTGTAAACACACTAAAACAATATAAAGTAAATTTGATATTTAAATCCATTTGACCATAATTTATAGTGGTTACCATGAGAAAACTTGTCTTTTTATCCATTTCCAACATGCATGTCAGATAATAGATGATTTGAAAATTTTGATATTTTCAAGTCAAAATGGCTAATTACCAACCCTTTGGAAACGATAAGTTTTGAGGTGAAAATTAATTTTTTTGAAATGCTCTAGTAATTGAAGTTTATGTTGGCAAAGACTAAAAATTGAGGTTTCACCATGTTAAGCCCTTCTAATAATAGCCAAATAAAGTTCAAAGATATTTATGAACACACTAAAAAAATATCGAGTAAATTTGTTTTTTAAATCCATTTGACCATAATTTATAGTGGTTACCATGATAAAACTTATCGTTTTAGCCATTTCCAACATGCATGTCAAATAAAAGAATGATTTGAGAATTTTGATATTATCATGTCAAAATGGCTCATTTCCAAAGGTGCGGCTTTGGAAACGACAAGTTTTGAGCTGAAAATTTAAATTTTTTAAATGGTATAATATTTGAAGTTTGTATTTGGAATGATTAAAAATTAAGGTTTCACCATGTTAAGCCCTTCAAATAATAGCCAAATGAAGTTCAAAAATATTTATAAACACACTAAAACAATATCAAGTAAATTAGATTTTTAAATCCATTTGACCATAATTTATAGTGGTTACCATGATAAAACTTTTCTTTTTAGCTATTTCCAACATGCATGTTAGATAATAGATGATTTGAAAATTTTGATATTTTCATGTCAAAATGGCTCATTCCCAAAGGTGAAATCGATAAGTTTTGAGCTGAAAATTTAAATTTTTTAAATGGTATAATATTTGAAGTTTGTATTTGGAATGACTAAAAATTGAGGTTTCACCATGTTAAGCCCTTCAAATAATAGCCAAATGAAGTTCAAAAATATTTGTGAACACACAAAAACAATATAAAGTAAATTTGATATTTAAATCCATTTGACCATAATTTATAGTAGTTACCATGAGAAGACTTGTCTTTTTATCCATTTCCAACATGCATGTCAGATAATAGATGATTTGAAATTTTTTTATTTTCAAGTCAAAATGGCTCATTCCCAAACGTGAAATCGACAAGTTTTGAGCTGAAAATTTAAATTTTTTAAATGGTATAATATTTGAAGTTTGTATTTGGAATGACTAAAAATTGAGGTTTCACCATGTTAAGCCCTTCAAATAATAGCCAAATGAAGTTCAAAAATATTTATAAACACACTAAAACAATATCAAGTAAATTAGATTTTTAAATCCATTTGACCATAATTTATATTGGTTACCATGATAAAACTTTTCTTTTTAGCTATTTCCAACATGCATGTTAGATAATAGATGATTTCAAAATTTTGATATTTTCATGTCAAAATGGCTCATTCCCAAAGGTGAAATCGATAAGTTTTGAGCTGAAAATTTAATTCTTTTAAATGGTATAATATTTGAAGTTTGTATTTGGAATGATTACAAATTGAGGTTTCGCCATGTTAAGCCCTTCAAATAATAGCCAAATAAAGTTCAAAAATATTTGTAAACACACTAAAACAATATAAAGTAAATTTGATATTTAAATCCATTTGACCATAATTTATAGTGGTTACCATGAGAAAACTTGTCTTTTTATCCATTTCCAACATGCATGTCGATAATAGATGATTTGAAAATTTTGATATTTTCAAGTCAAAATGGCTAATTACCAACCCTTTGGAAACGATAAGTTTTGAGTTGAAAATTAATTTTTTTGAAATGCTCTAGTAATTGAAGTTTATGTTGGCAAAGACTAAAAATTGAGGTTTCACCATGTTAAGCCTTTCTAATAATAGCCAAATAAAGTTCAAAGATATTTATGAACACACTAAAACAATATCGAGTAAATTTGTTTTTTAAATCCATTTGACCATAATTTATAGTGGTTACCATGAGAAAACTTTTCTTTTTATCCATTTCCAACATGCATGTCAGATAATAGATGATTTGAAAATTTTGATATTTTCAAGTCAAAATGGCTCATTACCAACCCTTTGGAAACGATAAGTTTTGAGGTGAAAATTAATTTTTTTGAAATGGTCTAGTAATTGAAGTTTATGTTGGCAAAGACTAAAAATTAAGGTTTCACCATGTTAAACCCTTCAAATAATAGCCAAATAAAGTTCAAAGATATTTATGATCACACTAAAACAATATCGAGTAAATTTGTTATTTAAATCCATTTGACCATAATTTATAGTGGTTACCATGATAAAACTTATCGTTTTAGCCATTTCCAACATGCATGTCAAATAAAAGGATGATTTGAGAATTTTGATATTATCATGTCAAAATGGCTCATTTCCAAAGGTTAACCGCTTTGGAAAAGAAGAGTTTTGAGTTGAAAATTTAAATTTTTTTAATGGTATAATATTTGAAGTTTGTATTTGGAATGATTAAAAATTGAGGTTTCACCATGTTAAGCCCTTCAAATAATAGCCAAATGAAGTTCAAAAATATTTGTAAACACACTAAAACAATATTGAGTAAATTTGATATTTAAATCCATTTGACCATAATTTATAGTGGTTACCATCAGAAAACTTGTCTTTTTATCCATTTCCAACATGCATGTCAGATAATAGATGATTTGAAAATTTTTATATTTTCAAGTCAAAATGGCTCATTCCCAAAGGTGAAATCGACATGTTTTGAGCTGAAAATTAAATTTTTTTAAATGGTATAATATTTGAAGTTTGTATTTCGAATGATTAAAAATTGAGGTTTCACCATGTTAAGCCCTTCAAATAATAGCCAAATGAAGTTCAAAAATATTTGTAAACACACTAAAACAATATAAAGTAAATTTGATATTTAAATCCATTTGACCATAATTTATAGTAGTTACCATGAGAAAACTTGTCTTTTTATCCATTTCCAACATGCATGTCGATAATAGATGATTTGAAAATTTTTATATTTTCAAGTCAAAATGGCTCATTCCCAAAGGTGAAATCGATAAGTTTTGAGCTGAAAATTTAAATTTTTTAAATGGTATAATATTTGAAGTTTGTATTTGGAATGACTAAAAATTGAGGTTTCACCATGTTAAGCCCTTCAAATAATAGCCAAATGAAGTTCAAAAATATTTATAAACACACTAAAACAATATCAAGTAAATTAGATTTTTAAATCCATTTGACCATAATTTATATTGGTTACCATGATAAAACTTTTCTTTTTAGCTATTTCCAACATGCATGTTAGATAATAGATGATTTCAAAATTTTGATATTTTCATGTCAAAATGGCTCATTCCCAAAGGTGAAATCGATAAGTTTTGAGCTGAAAATTTAATTCTTTTAAATGGTATAATATTTGAAGTTTGTATTTGGAATGATTACAAATTGAGGTTTCGCCATGTTAAGCCCTTCAAATAATAGCCAAATAAAGTTCAAAAATATTTGTAAACACACTAAAACAATATAAAGTAAATTTGATATTTAAATCCATTTGACCATAATTTATAGTGGTTACCATGAGAAAACTTGTCTTTTTATCCATTTCCAACATGCATGTCAGATAATAGATGATTTGAAAATTTTGATATTTTCAAGTCAAAATGGCTAATTACCAACCCTTTGGAAACGATAAGTTTTGAGTTGAAAATTAATTTTTTTGAAATGCTCTAGTAATTGAAGTTTATGTTGGCAAAGACTAAAAATTGAGGTTTCACCATGTTAAGCCTTTCTAATAATAGCCAAATAAAGTTCAAAGATATTTATGAACACACTAAAACAATATCGAGTAAATTTGTTTTTTAAATCCATTTGACCATAATTTATAGTGGTTACCATGAGAAAACTTTTCTTTTTATCCATTTCCAACATGCATGTCGATAATAGATGATTTGAAAATTTTGATATTTTCAAGTCAAAATGGCTCATTACCAACCCTTTGGAAACGATAAGTTTTGAGGTGAAAATTAATTTTTTTGAAATGGTCTAGTAATTGAAGTTTATGTTGGCAAAGACTAAAAATTAAGGTTTCACCATGTTAAACCCT
This sequence comes from Linum usitatissimum, assembly GCA_030674075.2. NCBI lineage: Eukaryota > Viridiplantae > Streptophyta > Magnoliopsida > Malpighiales > Linaceae > Linum > Linum usitatissimum. The sequence goes on along the minus strand of JAUJYP020000433.1, from coordinate 88,524 downwards.
TCAAATAATAGCCAAATAAAGTTCAAAGATATTTATGATCACACTAAAACAATATCGAGTAAATTTGTTATTTAAATCCATTTGACCATAATTTATAGTGGTTACCATGATAAAACTTATCGTTTTAGCCATTTCCAACATGCATGTCAAATAAAAGGATGATTTGAGAATTTTGATATTATCATGTCAAAATGGCTCATTTCCAAAGGTTAACCGCTTTGGAAAAGAAGAGTTTTGAGTTGAAAATTTAAATTTTTTTAATGGTATAATATTTGAAGTTTGTATTTGGAATGATTAAAAATTGAGGTTTCACCATGTTAAGCCCTTCAAATAATAGCCAAATGAAGTTCAAAAATATTTGTAAACACACTAAAACAATATTGAGTAAATTTGATATTTAAATCCATTTGACCATAATTTATAGTGGTTACCATCGAAAACTTGTCTTTTTATCCATTTCCAACATGCATGTCGGATAATAGATGATTTGAAAATTTTTATATTTTCAAGTCAAAATGGCTCATTCCCAAAGGTGAAATCGACATGTTTTGAGCTGAAAATTAAATTTTTTTAAATGGTATAATATTTGAAGTTTGTATTTCGAATGATTAAAAATTGAGGTTTCACCATGTTAAGCCCTTCAAATAATAGCCAAATGAAGTTCAAAAATATTTGTAAACACACTAAAACAATATAAAGTAAATTTGATATTTAAATCCATTTGACCATAATTTATAGTAGTTACCATGAGAAAACTTGTCTTTTTATCCATTTCCAACATGCATGTCGATAATAGATGATTTGAAAATTTTTATATTTTCAAGTCAAAATGGCTCATTCCCAAAGGTGAAATCGATAAGTTTTGAGCTGAAAATTTAAATTTTTTAAATGGTATAATATTTGAAGTTTGTATTTGGAATGACTAAAAATTGAGGTTTCACCATGTTAAGCCCTTCAAATAATAGCCAAATGAAGTTCAAAAATATTTATAAACACACTAAAACAATATCAAGTAAATTAGATTTTTAAATCCATTTGACCATAATTTATATTGGTTACCATGATAAAACTTTTCTTTTTAGCTATTTCCAACATGCATGTTAGATAATAGATGATTTCAAAATTTTGATATTTTCATGTCAAAATGGCTCATTCCCAAAGGTGAAATCGATAAGTTTTGAGCTGAAAATTTAATTCTTTTAAATGGTATAATATTTGAAGTTTGTATTTGGAATGATTACAAATTGAGGTTTCGCCATGTTAAGCCCTTCAAATAATAGCCAAATAAAGTTCAAAAATATTTGTAAACACACTAAAACAATATAAAGTAAATTTGATATTTAAATCCATTTGACCATAATTTATAGTGGTTACCATGAGAAAACTTGTCTTTTTATCCATTTCCAACATGCATGTCAGATAATAGATGATTTGAAAATTTTGATATTTTCAAGTCAAAATGGCTAATTACCAACCCTTTGGAAACGATAAGTTTTGAGTTGAAAATTAATTTTTTTGAAATGCTCTAGTAATTGAAGTTTATGTTGGCAAAGACTAAAAATTGAGGTTTCACCATGTTAAGCCCTTCTAATAATAGCCAAATAAAGTTCAAAGATATTTATGAACACACTAAAACAATATCGAGTAAATTTGTTTTTTAAATCCATTTGACCATAATTTATAGTGGTTACCATGAGAAAACTTTTCTTTTTATCCATTTCCAACATGCATGTCGGATAATAGATGATTTGAAAATTTTGATATTTTCAAGTCAAAATGGCTCATTACCAACCCTTTGGAAACGATAAGTTTTGAGGTGAAAATTAATTTTTTTGAAATGGTCTAGTAATTGAAGTTTATGTTGGCAAAGACTAAAAATTAAGGTTTCACCATGTTAAACCCTTCAAATAATAGCCAAATAAAGTTCAAAGATATTTATGATCACACTAAAACAATATCGAGTAAATTTGTTATTTAAATCCATTTGACCATAATTTATAGTGGTTACCATGATAAAACTTATCGTTTTAGCCATTTCCAACATGCATGTCAAATAAAAGGATGATTTGAGAATTTTGATATTATCATGTCAAAATGGCTCATTTCCAAAGGTTAACCGCTTTGGAAAAGAAGAGTTTTGAGTTGAAAATTTAAATTTTTTTAATGGTATAATATTTGAAGTTTGTATTTGGAATGATTAAAAATTGAGGTTTCACCATGTTAAGCCCTTCAAATAATAGCCAAATGAAGTTCAAAAATATTTGTAAACACACTAAAACAATATTGAGTAAATTTGATATTTAAATCCATTTGACCATAATTTATAGTGGTTACCATCGAAAAACTTGTCTTTTTATCCATTTCCAACATGCATGTCGATAATAGATGATTTGAAAATTTTTATATTTTCAAGTCAAAATGGCTCATTCCCAAAGGTGAAATCGACATGTTTTGAGCTGAAAATTAAATTTTTTTAAATGGTATAATATTTGAAGTTTGTATTTCGAATGATTAAAAATTGAGGTTTCACCATGTTAAGCCCTTCAAATAATAGCCAAATGAAGTTCAAAAATATTTGTAAACACACTAAAACAATATAAAGTAAATTTGATATTTAAATCCATTTGACCATAATTTATAGTAGTTACCATGAGAAAACTTGTCTTTTTATCCATTTCCAACATGCATGTCAGATAATAGATGATTTGAAAATTTTTATATTTTCAAGTCAAAATGGCTCATTCCCAAAGGTGAAATCGACATGTTTTGAGCTGAAAATTTAAATTTTTTAAATGGTATAATATTTGAAGTTTGTATTTGGAATGACTAAAAATTGAGGTTTCACCATGTTAAGCCCTTCAAATAATAGCCAAATGAAGTTCAAAAATATTTATAAACACACTAAAACAATATCAAGTAAATTAGATTTTTAAATCCATTTGACCATAATTTATAGTGGATACCATGATAAAACTTTTATTTTTAGCTATTTCCAACATGCATGTTAGATAATAGATGATTTGAAAATTTTAATATTTTCATGTCAAAATGGCTCATTCCCAAAGGTGAAATCGATAAGTTTTGAGCTGAAACTTTAAATTTTTTAAATGGTATAATATTTGAAGTTTGTATTTGGAATGACTAAAAATTGAGGTTTCACCATGTTAAGCCCTTCAAATAATAGCCAAATGAAGTTCAAAAATATTTGTAAACACACTAAAACAATATAAAGTAAATTTGATATTTAAATCCATTTGACCATAATTTATAGTAGTTACCATGAGAAGACTTGTCTTTTTATCCATTTCCAACATGCATGTCGGATAATAGATGATTTGAAAATTTTTATATTTTCAAGTCAAAATGGCTCATTCCCAAAGGTGGAATCGACAAGTTTTGAGCTGAAAATTTAAATTTTTTAAATGGTATAGTATTTGAAGTTTGTATTTGGAATGACTAAAAATTGAGGTTTCACCATGTTAAGCCCTTCAAATAATAGCCAAATGAAGTTCAAAAATATTTATAAACACACTAAAACAATATCAAGTAAATTAGATTTTTAGATCCATTTGACCATAATTTATAGTGGTTACCATGATAAAACTTTTCTTTTTAGCTATTTCCAACATGCATGTTAGATAATAGATGATTTGAAATTTTTGATATTTTCATGTCAAAATGGCTCATTCCCAAAGGTGAAATCGATAAGTTTTGAGCTGAAAATTTAAATTTTTTAAATGGTATAATATTTGAAGTTTGTATTTGGAATGACTAAAAATTGAGGTTTCACCATGTTAAGCCCTTCAAATAATAGCCAAATGAAGTTCAAAAATATTTGTAAACACACTAAAACAATATAAAGTAAATTTGATATTTAAATCCATTTGACCATAATTTATAGTAGTTACCATGAGAAGACTTGTCTTTTTATCCATTTCCAACATGCATGTCGTATAATAGATGATTTGAAAATTTTTATATTTTCAAGTCAAAATGGCTCATTCCCAAAGGTGGAATCGACAAGTTTTGAGCTGAAAATTTAAATTTTTTAAATGGTATAGTATTTGAAGTTTGTATTTGGAATGACTAAAAATTGAGGTTTCACCATGTTAAGCCCTTCAAATAATAGCCAAATGAAGTTCAAAAATATTTATAAACACACTAAAACAATATCAAGTAAATTAGATTTTTAAATCCATTTGACCATAATTTATAGTGGTTACCATGATAAAACTTTTCTTTTTAGCTATTTCCAACATGCATGTTAGATAATAGATGATTTGAAAATTTTGATATTTTCATGTCAAAATGGCTCATTCCCAAAGGTGAAATCGATAAGTTTTGAGCTGAAAATTTAAATTTTTTAAATGGTATAATATTTGAAGTTTGTATTTGGAATGACTAAAAATTGAGGTTTCACCATGTTAAGCCCTTCAAATAATAGCCAAATGAAGTTCAAAAATATTTGTAAACACACTAAAACAATATTGAGTAAATTTGATATTTAAATCCATTTGACCATAATTTATAGTGGTTACCATCGAAAAACTTGTCTTTTTATCCATTTCCAACATGCATGTCGATAATAGATGATTTGAAAATTTTTATATTTTCAAGTCAAAATGGCTCATTCCCAAAGGTGAAATCGACAAGTTTTGAGCTGAAAATTAAATTTTTTTAAATGGTATAATATTTGAAGTTTGTATTTCGAATGATTAAAAATTGAGGTTTCACCATGTTAAGCCCTTCAAATAATAGCCAAATGAAGTTCAAAAATATTTGTAAACACACTAAAACAATATAAAGTAAATTTGATATTTAAATCCATTTGACCATAATTTATAGTAGTTACCATGAGAAAACTTGTCTTTTTATCCATTTCCAACATGCATGTCAGATAATAGATGATTTGAAAATTTTTATATTTTCAAGTCAAAATGGCTCATTCCCAAAGGTGAAATCGACATGTTTTGAGCTGAAAATTTAAATTTTTTAAATGGTATAATATTTGAAGTTTGTATTTGGAATGACTAAAAATTGAGGTTTCACCATGTTAAGCCCTTCAAATAATAGCCAAATGAAGTTCAAAAATATTTATAAACACACTAAAACAATATCAAGTAAATTAGATTTTTAAATCCATTTGACCATAATTTATAGTGGATACCATGATAAAACTTTTATTTTTAGCTATTTCCAACATGCATGTTAGATAATAGATGATTTGAAAATTTTGATATTTTCATGTCAAAATGGCTCATTCCCAAAGGTGAAATCGATAAGTTTTGAGCTGAAACTTTAAATTTTTTAAATGGTATAATATTTGAAGTTTGTATTTGGAATGACTAAAAATTGAGGTTTCACCATGTTAAGCCCTTCAAATAATAGCCAAATGAAGTTCAAAAATATTTGTAAACACACTAAAACAATATAAAGTAAATTTGATATTTAAATCCATTTGACCATAATTTATAGTAGTTACCATGAGAAGACTTGTGTTTTTATCCATTTCCAACATGCATGTCAGATAATAGATGATTTGAAAATTTTTATATTTTCAAGTCAAAATGGCTCATTCCCAAAGGTGGAATCGACAAGTTTTGAGCTGAAAATTTAAATTTTTTAAATGGTATAGTATTTGAAGTTTGTATTTGGAATGACTAAAAATTGAGGTTTCACCATGTTAAGCCCTTCAAATAATAGCCAAATGAAGTTAAAAAATATTTATAAACACACTAAAACAATATCAAGTAAATTAGATTTTTAGATCCATTTGACCATAATTTATAGTGGTTACCATGATAAAACTTTTCTTTTTAGCTAATTCCAACATGCATGTTAGATAATAGATGATTTGAAAATTTTGATATTTTCATGTCAAAATGGCTCATTCCCAAAGGTGAAATCGATAAGTTTTGAGCTGAAAATTTAAATTTTTTAAATGGTATAATATTTGAAGTTTGTATTTGGAATGACTAAAAATTGAGGTTTCACCATGTTAAGCCCTTCAAATAATAGCCAAATGAAGTTCAAAAATATTTGTAAACACACTAAAACAATATAAAGTAAATTTGATATTTAAATCCATTTGACCATAATTTATAGTAGTTACCATGAGAAGACTTGTCTTTTTATCCATTTCCAACATGCATGTCAGATAATAGATGATTTGAAAATTTTTATATTTTCAAGTCAAAATGGCTCATTCCCATAGGTGGAATCGACAAGTTTTGAGCTGAAAATTTAAAATTTTTAAATGGTATAGTATTTGAAGTTTGTATTTGGAATGACTAAAAATTGAGGTTTTACCATGTTAAGCCCTTCAAATAATAGCCAAATGAAGTTCAAAAATATTTATAAACACACTAAAACAATATCAAGCAAATTAGATTTTTAAATCCATTTGACCATAATTTATAGTGGTTACCATGATAAAACTTTTCTTTTTAGCTATTTCCAACATGCATGTTAGATAATAGATGATTTGAAAATTTTGATATTTTCATGTCAAAATGGCTCATTCCCAAAGGTGAAATCGATAAGTTTTGAGCTGAAAATTTAAATTTTTTAAATGGTATAATATTTGAAGTTTGTATTTGGAATGACTAAAAATTGAGGTTTCACCATGTTAAGCCCTTTAAATAATAGCCAAATGAAGTTCAAAAATATTTGTAAACACACTAAAACAATATAAAGTAAATTTGATATTTAAATCCATTTGACCATAATTTATAGTAGTTACCATGAGAAGACTTGTCTTTTTATCCATTTCCAACATGCATGTCAAATAATAGATGATTTGAAAATTTTTATATTTTCATGTCAAAATGGCTCATTCCCAAAGGTGGAATCGACAAGTTTTGAGCTGAAAATTTAAACTTTTTAAATGGTATAGTATTTGAAGTTTGTATTTGGAATGACTAAAAATTGACGTTTCACCATGTTAAGCCCTTCAAATAATAGCCAAATGAAGTTCAAAAATATTTATAAACACACTAAAACAATATCAAGTAAATTAGATTTTTAAATCCATTTGACCATAATTTATAGTGGTTACCATGATAAAACTTTTCTTTTTACCTATTTCCAACATGCATGTTAGATAATAAATGATTTGAAAATTTTGATATTTTCATGTCAAAATGGCTCATTCCCAAAGGTGAAATCGATAAGTTTTGAGCTGAAAATTTAAATTTTTTAAATGGTATAATATTTGAAGTTTGTATTTGGAATGACTAAAAATTGAGGTTTCACCATGTTAAGCCCTTCAAATAATAGCGAAATGAAGTTCAAAAATATTTGTAAACACACTAAAACAATATAAAGTAAATTTGATATTTAAATCCATTTGACCATAATTTATAGTAGTTACCATGAGAAGACTTGTCTTTTTATCCATTTCCAACATGCATGTCAGATAATAGATGATTTGAAAATTTTTATATTTTCAAGTCAAAATGGCTCATTCCCAAAGGTGGGATCGACAAGTTTTGAGCCGAAAATTTAAATTTTTTAAATGGTATAGTATTTGAAGTTTGTATTTGGAATGACTAAAAATTGAGGTTTCACCATGTTAAGCCCTTCAAATAATAGCCAAATGAAGTTCAAAAATATTTGTAAACACACTAAAACAATATTGAGTAAATTTGATATTTAAATCCATTTGACCATAATTTATAGTGGTTACCATGAGAAAACTTGTCTTTTTAACCATTTCCAACATGCATGTCAGATAATGGATGATTTGAAAATTTTTATATTTTCAAGTCAAAATGGCTCATTCCCAAAGGTGAAATCGACAAGTTTTGAGCTGAAAATTTAAATTTTTTAAATGGTATAATATTTGAAGTTTGTATTTGGAATGACTAAAAATTGAGGTTTCACCATGTTAAGCCCATCAAATAATAGCCAAATGAAGTTCAAAAATATTTATAAACACACTAAAACAATATCAAGTAAATTAGATTTTTAAATCCATTTGACCATAATTTATAGTGGTTACCATGATAAAACTTTTCTTTTTAGCTAATTCCAACATGCATGTTAGATAATAGATGATTTGAAAATTTTGATATTTTCATGTCAAAATGGCTCATTCCCAAAGGTGAAATCGATAAGTTTTGAGCTGAAAATTTAAATTTTTTAAATGGTATAATATTTGAAGTTTGTATTTGGAATGACTAAAAATTGAGGTTTCACCATGTTAAGCCCTTCAAATAATAGCCAAATGAAGTTCAAAAATATTTGTAAACACACTAAAACAATATAAAGTAAATTTGATATTTAAATCCATTTGACCATAATTTATAGTAGTTACCATGAGAAGACTTGTCTTTTTATCCATTTCCAACATGCATGTCAGATAATAGATGATTGGAAATTTTTTATATTTTCAAGTCAAAATGGCTCATTCCCAAAGGTGGAATCGACAAGTTTTGAGCTGAAAATTTAAATTTTTTAAATGGTATAGTATTTGAAGTTTGTATTTGGAATGACTAAAAATTGAGGTTTCACCATGTTAAGCCCTTAAAATAATAGCCAAATGAAGTTCAAAAATATTTATAAACACACTAAAACAATATCAAGTAAATTAGATTTTTAAATCCATTTGACCATAATTTATAGTGGTTACCATGATAAAACTTTTCTTTTTAGCTAATTCCAATATGCATGTTAGATAATAGATGATTTGAAAATTTTGATATTTTCATGTCAAAATGGCTCATTCCCAAAGGTGAAATCGATAAGTTTTGAGCTGAAAATTTAAATTTTTTAAATGGTATAGTATTTGAAGTTTGTATTTGGAATGACTAAAAATTGATGTTTCACCATGTTAAGCCCTTCAAATAATAGCCAAATGAAGTTCAAAATTATTTATAAACACACTAAAACAATATCAAGTAAATTAGATTTTTAAATCCATTTGACCATAATTTATAGTGGTTACCATGATAAAACTTTTCTTTTTAGCTATTTCCAACATGCATGTTAGATAATAGATGATTTGAAAATTTTGATATTTTCATGTCAAAATGGCTCATTCCCAAAGGTGAAATCGATAAGTTTTGAGCTGAAAATTTAAATTTTTTAAATGGTATAATATTTGAAGTTTGTATTTCGAATGATTAAAAATTGAGGTTTCACCATGTTAAGCTCTTCAAATAATAGCCAAATGAAGTTCAAAAATATTTGTAAACACACAAAAACAATATAAAGTAAATTAGATTTTTAAATCCATTTGACCATAATTTATAGTGGTTACCATGATAAAACTTTTATTTTTAGCTATTTCCAACATGCATCTTAGATAATAGATGATTTGAAAATTTTGATATTTTCATGTCAAAATGGCTCATTCCCAAAGGTGAAATCGATAAGTTTTGAGTGAAAATTTAATTTTTTTAAATGGTATAATATTTGAAGTTTGTATTTGGAATGATTACAAAATGAGGTTTCGCCATGTTAAGCCCTTCAAATAATAGCCAAATGAAGTTCAAAAATATTTGTAAACACACTAAAACAATATAAAGTAAATTTGATATTTAAATCCATTTGACCATAATTTATAGTGGTTACCTTGAGAAAACTTGTCTTTTTATCCATTTCCAACATGCATGTCAGATAATAGATGATTTGAAAATTTTGATATTTTCAAGTCAAAATGGCTAATTACCAACCCTTTGGAAACGATAAGTTTTGAGGTGAAAATTAATTTTTTTGAAATGGTCTAGTAATTGAAGTTTATGTACGCAAAGACTAAAAATTGAGGTTTCACCATGTTAAGCCCTTCTAATAATAGCCAAATAAAGTTCAAAGATATTTATGAACACACTAAAACAATATCGAGTAAATTTGTTTTTTAAATCCATTTGACCATAATTTATAGTGGTTACCATGAGTAAACTTGTCTTTTTATCCATTTCCAACCTGCATGTCAGATAATAGATGATTTGAAAATTTTGATATTTTCAAGTCAAAATGGCTCATTACCAACCCTTTGGAAACGATAAGTTTTGAGGTGAAAATTAATTTTTTTGAAATGGTCTAGTAATTGAAGTTTATGTTGGCAAAGACTAAAAATTAAGGTTTCACCATGTTAAGCCCTTCAAATAATAGCCAAATAAAGTTCAAAGATATTTATGATTGCACTAAAACAATATCGAGTAAATTTGTTTTTTAAATCCATTTGACCATAATTTATAGTAGTTACCATGAGAAAACTTGTCTTTTTATCCATTTCCAACATGCATGTCAGATAATAGATGATTTGAAATTTTTTATATTTTCAAGTCAAAATGGCTCATTCCCAAAGGTGAAATCGACAAGTTTTGAGCTGAAAATTTAATTTTTTTAAATGGTATAATATTTGAAGTTTGTATTTGGAATGACTAAAAATTGAGGTTTCACCATGTTAAGCCCTTCAAATAATAGCCAAATGAAGTTCAAAAATATTTATAAACACACTAAAACATTATCAAGTAAATTAGAGTTTTAAATCCATTTGTCCATAATTTATAGTGGTTACCATGATAAAACTTTTCTTTTTAGCTATTTCAAACATGCATGTTAGATAATAGATGATTTGAAAATTTTGATATTTTCATGTCAAAATGGCTCATTCCCAAAGGTGAAATCGATATGTTTTGAGCTGAAAATTTAATTTTTTTAAATGGTATAATATTTGAAGTTTGTATTTGGAAAGATTACAAATTGAGGTTTCGCCATGTTAAGCCCTTCAAATAATAGCCAAATGAAGTTCAAAAATATTTGTAAACACACTAAAACAATATAAAGTAAATTTGATATTTAAATCCATTTGACCATAATTTATAGTGGTTACCATGAGAAAACTTGTCTTTTTATCCATTTCCAACATGCATGTCGATAATAGATGATTTGAAAATTTTGATATTTTCAAGTCAAAATGGCTAATTACCAACCCTTTGGAAACGATAAGTTTTGAGGTGAAAATTAATTTTTTTGAAATGGTCTAGTAATTGAAGTTTATGTCCGCAAAGACTAAAAATTGAGGTTTCACCATGTTAAGCCGTTCTAATAATAGCCAAATAAAGTTCAAAGATATTTATGAACACACTAAAACAATATCGAGTAAATTTGTTTTTTAAATCTATTTGACCATAATTTATAGTGGTTACCATGAGAAAACTTGTCTTTTTATCCATTTCCAACCTGCATGTCAGATAATAGATGATTTGAAAATTTTGATATTTTCAAGTCAAAATGGCTCATTACCAACCCTTTGGAAACGATAAGTTTTGAGGTGAAAATTAATTTTTTTGAAATGGTCTAGTAATTGAAGTTTATGTTGGCAAAGACTAAAAATTAAGGTTTCACCATTTTAAGCCCTTCAAATAATAGCCAAATAAAGTTTAAAGATATTTATGATTACACTAAAACAATATCGAGTAAATTTGTTTTTTAAATCCATTTGACCATAATTTATAGTGGTTACCATGATAAAACTTATCGTTTTAGCCATTTCCAACATGCATGTCAAATAAAAGGATGATTTGAGAATTTTGATATTATCATGTCAAAATGGCTCATTTCCAAAGGTTAACCGCTTTGGAAACGACAAGTTTTGAGCTGAAAATTTAAATTTTTTAAATGGTATAATATTTGAAGTTTGTATTTGGAATGATTAAAAATTGAGGTTTTACCATGTTCAGCCCTTCAAATAATACCCAATTGAAGTTCAAAAATATTTGTAAACACACTAAAACAATATTGAGTAAATTTGATATTTAAATCCATTTGACCATAATTTATAGTGGTTACCATGATAAAAAATTTCTTTTTAGCTATTTCCAACATGCATGTTAGATAATATATGATTTGAAAATTATGATATTTTCATGTCAAAATGGCTCATTCACAAAGGTGAAATCGACAAGATTTGAGGTGAAAATTAAAATTTTTTAAATTGTCTAATATTTGAAGTTTGTTGTTGGGAATGACTAAAAATTGAGGTTTCACCATGTTATGCCAATCAAATAATAGCGAAATGAAGTTCAAAAATATATGTGAACACACTAAAAAATTATCGAGTAAATTTGATTTTTAAATCTATTTGACCATAATTTATAGTGGTGACCATGAGAAAACTTGTCTTTTTATCCATTTCCAACATGCATGTTAGATAATAGATGATTTGAAAATTTTGATGTTTTCAAGTCAAAATGGCTCATTACCAACCCTTTGGAAACGATAAGTTTTGAGGTGAAAATTAATTTTTTTGAAATGGTCTAGTAATTGAAGTTTATATTGGCAAAGACTAAAAATTAAGGTTTCACCATGTTAAGCCCTTCAAATAATAGCCAAATAAAGTTCAAAGATATTTATGATTGCACTAAAACAATATCGAGTAAATTTGTTTTTTAAATCCATTTGACCATAATTTATAGTAGTTACCATGAGAAAACTTGTCTTTTTATCCATTTCCAACATGCATGTCAGATAATAGATGATTTGAAAATTTTTATATTTTCAAGTCAAAATGGCTCATTCCCAAAGGTGAAATCGACAAGTTTTGAGCTGAAAATTTAATTTTTTTAAATGGTATAATATTTGAAGTTTGTATTTGGAATGACTAAAAATTGAGGTTTCACCATGTTAAGCCCTTCAAATAATAGCCAAATGAAGTTCAAAAATATTTATAAACACACTAAAACAATATCAAGTAAATTAGAGTTTTAAATCCATTTGTCCATAATTTATAGTGGTTACCATGATAAAACTTTTCTTTTTAGCTATTTCAAACATGCATGTTAGATAATAGATAATTTGAAAATTTTGATATTTTCATGTCAAAATGGCTCATTCCCAAAGGTGAAATCGATAAGTTTTGAGCTGAAAATTTAATTTTTTTAAATGGTATAATATTTGAAGTTTGTATTTGGAATGATTACAAATTGAGGTTTCGCCATGTTAAGCTCTTCAAATAATAGCCAAATGAAGTTCAAAAATATTTGTAAACACACTAAAACAATATAAAGTAAATTTGATATTTAAATCCATTTAACCATAATTTATAGTGGTTACCATGAGAAAACTTGTCTTTTTATCCATTTCCAACATGCATGTCAGATAATAGATGATTTGAAAATTTTGATATTTTCAAGTCAAAATGGCTAATTACCAACCCTTTGGAAACGATAAGTTTTGAGGTGAAAATTAATTTTTTTGAAATGGTCTAGTAATTGAAGTTTATGTCCGCAAAGACTAAAAATTGAGGTTTCACCATGTTAAGCCGTTCTAATAATAGCCAAATAAAGTTCAAAGATATTTATGAACACACTAAAACAATATCGAGTAAATTTGTTTTTTAAATCTATTTGACCATAATTTATAGTGGTTACCATGAGAAAACTTGTCTTTTTATCCATTTCCAACCTGCATGTCAGATAATAGATGATTTGAAAATTTTGATATTTTCAAGTCAAAATGGCTCATTACCAACCCTTTGGAAACGATAAGTTTTGAGGTGAAAATTAATTTTTTTGAAATGGTCTAGTAATTGAAGTTTATGTTGGCAAAGACTAAAAATTAAGGTTTCACCATGTTAAGCCCTTCAAATAATAGCCAAATAAAGTTCAAAGATATTTATGATTACACTAAAACAATATCGAGTAAATGTGTTTTTTAAATCCATTTGACCATAATTTATAGTGCTTACCATGATAAAACTTATCGTTTTAGCCATTTCCAACATGCATGTCAAATAAAAGGATGATTTGAGAATTTTGATATTATCATGTCAAAATGGCTCATTTCCAAAGGTTAACCGCTTTGGAAACGACAAGTTTTGAGCCGAAAATTTAAATTTTTTAAATGGTATAATATTTGAAGTTTGTATTTGGAATGATTAAAAATTGAGGTTTCACCATGTTCAGCCCTTCAAATAATAGCCAAATGAAGTTCAAAAATATTTGTAAACACACTAAAACAATATTGAGTAAATTTGATATTTAAATCCATTTGACCATAATTTATAGTGGTTACCATGATAAAAAATTTCTTTTTAGCCATTTCCAACATGCATGTTAGATAATATATGATTTGAAAATTATGATATTTTCATGTCAAAATGGCTCATTCACAAAGGTGAAATCGACAAGATTTGAGGTGAAAATTAAAATTTTTTAAATTGTCTAATATTTGAAGTTTGTTGTTGGGAATGACTAAAAATTGAGGTTTCACCATGTTATGCCAATCAAATAATAGCGAAATGAAGTTCAAAAATATATGTGAACACACTAAAAAATTATCGAGTAAATTTGATTTTTAAATCTATTTGACCATAATTTATAGTGGTGACCATGAGAAAACTTGTCTTTTTATCCATTTCCAACATGCATGTTAGATAATAGATGATTTGAAATTTTATATTTTCAAGTGCAAATGGCTCATTACCAACCTTTTGGAAACGATAAGTTTTGAGGGGAAAATTAAATTTTTTGAAATGGTCTAGTAATTGAAGTTTATGTTGGCAAGGACTAAAAATTGAGGTTTCACCATGTTAAGCCCTTCAAATAATAGCCAAATAAAGTTCAAAGATATTTATGAACACACTAAAACAATATCCAGTAAATTTTGTTTTTAAATCCATTTGACCGTAATTTATAGTGGTTACCATGAGAAAACATGTCTTTTTATCCATTTCCAACATGCATGTTAGATAATAGATGATTTGAAAATTTCATATTTTCAAGTGCAAATGGCTCATTACCAACCTTTTGGAAATGATAAGTTTTGAGGTGAAAATTAAATTATTTGAAATGGTCTAGTAATTGAAGTTTATATTGGCAAGGACTAAAAATTGAGGTTTCACCATGTTAAGCCCTTCAAATAATAGCCAAATAAAGTTCAAAGATATTTATGAACACACTAAAACAATATCGAGTAAATTTGTTTTTTAAATCCATTTGACCATAATTTATAGTGGTTACCATGAGAAAACTTGTCTTTTTATCCATTTCCAACATGCATGTTAGATAATAGATGATTTGAAAATTTCATATTTTCAAGTGCAAATGGCTCATTACCAACCTTTTGGAAAGGATAAGTTTTGAGGTGAAAATTAAATTTTTTGAAATGGTCTAGTAATTGAAGTTTATGTTGGCAAGGACTAAAAATTGAGGTTTCACCATGTTAAGCCCTTCAAATAATAGCCAAATAAAGTTCAAAGATATTTATGAACACACTAAAACAATATCGAGTAAATTTGTTTTCTAAATCCATTTGACCATAATTTATAGTGGTTACCATGAGAAACATGTCTTTTTATCCATTTCCAACATGCATGTCACATAATAAATGATTTGAAAATTTTTATATTTTCAAGTCAAAATGGCTCATTCCCAAAGGTGAAATCGACAAGTTTTGAGCTGAAAATTTAATTTTTTTAAATGGTATAATATTTGAAGTTTGTATTTCGAATCATTAAATATTGAGGTTTCACCATGTTAAGCCCTTCAAATAATAGCCAAATGAAGTTCAAAAATATTTGTAAACACACTAAAACCATATTGAGTAAATTTGATATTTGAATCCATTTGACCATAATTTATAGTGGTTACCATGATAAAAAATTTCTTTTTAGCCATTTCCAACATGCATGTTAGATAATATATGATTTGAAAATTATGATATTTTCATGTCAAAATGGCTCATTCACAAAGGTGAAATCGACAAGATTTGAGGTGAAAATTAAAATTTTTTAAATTGTCTAATATTTGAAGTTTGTTGTTGGGAATGACTAAAAATTGAGGTTTCACCATGTTATGCCAATCAAATAATAGCGAAATGAAGTTCAAAAATATATGTGAACACACTAAAAAATTATCGAGTAAATTTGATTTTTAAATCTATTTGACCATAATTTATAGTGGTGACCATGAGAAAACTTGTCTTTTTATCCATTTCCAACATGCATGTTAGATAATAGATGATTTGAAATTTTATATTTTCAAGTGCAAATGGCTCATTACCAACCTTTTGGAAACGATAAGTTTTGAGGGGAAAATTAAATTTTTTGAAATGGTCTAGTAATTGAAGTTTATGTTGGCAAGGACTAAAAATTGAGGTTTCACCATGTTAAGCCCTTCAAATAATAGCCAAATAAAGTTCAAAGATATTTATGAACACACTAAAACAATATCCAGTAAATTTTGTTTTTAAATCCATTTGACCGTAATTTATAGTGGTTACCATGAGAAAACATGTCTTTTTATCCATTTCCAACATGCATGTTAGATAATAGATGATTTGAAAATTTCATATTTTCAAGTGCAAATGGCTCATTACCAACCTTTTGGAAATGATAAGTTTTGAGGTGAAAATTAAATTATTTGAAATGGTCTAGTAATTGAAGTTTATATTGGCAAGGACTAAAAATTGAGGTTTCACCATGTTAAGCCCTTCAAATAATAGCCAAATAAAGTTCAAAGATATTTATGAACACACTAAAACAATATCGAGTAAATTTGTTTTTTAAATCCATTTGACCATAATTTATAGTGGTTACCATGAGAAAACTTGTCTTTTTATCCATTTCCAACATGCATGTTAGATAATAGATGATTTGAAAATTTCATATTTTCAAGTGCAAATGGCTCATTACCAACCTTTTGGAAAGGATAAGTTTTGAGGTGAAAATTAAATTTTTTGAAATGGTCTAGTAATTGAAGTTTATGTTGGCAAGGACTAAAAATTGAGGTTTCACCATGTTAAGCCCTTCAAATAATAGCCAAATAAAGTTCAAAGATATTTATGAACACACTAAAACAATATCGAGTAAATTTGTTTTCTAAATCCATTTGACCATAATTTATAGTGGTTACCATGAGAAACATGTCTTTTTATCCATTTCCAACATGCATGTCACATAATAAATGATTTGAAAATTTTTATATTTTCAAGTCAAAATGGCTCATTCCCAAAGGTGAAATCGACAAGTTTTGAGCTGAAAATTTAATTTTTTTAAATGGTATAATATTTGAAGTTTGTATTTCGAATCATTAAATATTGAGGTTTCACCATGTTAAGCCCTTCAAATAATAGCCAAATGAAGTTCAAAAATATTTGTAAACACACTAAAACCATATTGAGTAAATTTGATATTTGAATCCATTTGACCATAATTTATAGTGGTTACCATGATAAAAAATTTCTTTTTAGCTATTTCCAACATGCATGTTAGATAATAGATGATTTGAAAATTTTGATATTTTCATGTCAAAATGGCTCATTCACAAAGGTGAAATCAACAAGATTTGAGGTGAAAATTAAAAATTTTTAAATTGTCTAATATTTGAAGTTTATGTTGGGAATGACTAAAAATTGAGGTTTCACAATGTTAAGCCAATCAAATAATAGCGAAATGAAGTTCAAAAATATATGTGAACACACTAAAACAATATCGAGTAAATTTGTTTTTTAAATCCATTTGACCATAATTTATAGTGGTTACCATGAGAAAACTTGTCTTTTTATCCATTTCCAACATGCATGTTAGATAATAGATGATTTGAAAATTTCATATTTTCAAGTGCAAATGGCTCATTACCAACCTTTTGGAAATGATAAGTTTTGAGGTGAAAATTAAATTTTTTGAAATGGTCTAGTAATTGAAGTTTATGTTGGCAAGGACTAAAAATTGAGGTTTCACCATGTTAAGCCCTTCAAATAATAGCCAAATAAAGTTCAAAGATATTTATGAACACACTAAAACAATATCGAGTAAATTTGTTTTCTAAATCCATTTGACCATAATTTATAGTGGTTACCATGAGAAACATGTCTTTTTATCCATTTCCAACATGCATGTTAGATAATAGATGATTTGAAAATTTCATATTTTCAAGTGCAAATGGCTCATTACCAACCTTTTGGAAAGGATAAGTTTTGAGGTGAAAATTAAATTTTTTGAAATGGTCTAGTAATTGAAGTTTATGTTGGCAAGGACTAAAAATTGAGGTTTCACCATGTTAAGCCCTTCAAATAATAGCCAAATAAAGTTCAAAGATATTTATGAACACACTAAAACAATATCGAGTAAATTTGTTTTCTAAATCCATTTGACCATAATTTATAGTGGTTACCATGAGAAACATGTCTTTTTATCCATTTCCAACATGCATGTCACATAATAAATGATTTGAAAATTTTTATATTTTCAAGTCAAAATGGCTCATTCCCAAAGGTGAAATCGACAAGTTTTGAGCTGAAAATTTAATTTTTTTAAATGGTATAATATTTGAAGTTTGTATTTCGAATCATTAAATATTGAGGTTTCACCATGTTAAGCCCTTCAAATAATAGCCAAATGAAGTTCAAAAATATTTGTAAACACACTAAAACAATATAAAGTAAATTTGATATTTAAATCCATTTGACCATAATTTATAGTGGTTACCATGATAAAACTTTTCTTTTTAGCTAATTCCAACATGCATGTTAGATAATAGATGATTTGAAAATTTTGATATTTTCATGTCAAAATGGCTCATTCCCAAAGGTGAAATCGATAAGTTTTGAGCTGAAAATTTAAATTTTTTAAATGGTATAATATTTGAAGTTTGTATTTGGAATGACTAAAAATTGAGGTTTCACCATGTTAAGCCCTTCAAATAATAGCCAAATGAAGTTCAAAAATATTTGTAAACACACTAAAACAATATAAAGTAAATTTGATATTTAAATCCATTTGACCATAATTTATAGTAGTTACCATGAGAAGACTTGTCTTTTTATCCATTTCCAACATGCATGTCGATATAATAGATGATTTGAAAATTTTTATATTTTCAAGTCAAAATGGCTCATTCCCATAGGTGGAATCGACAAGTTTTGAGCTGAAAATTTAAAATTTTTAAATGGTATAGTATTTGAAGTTTGTATTTGGAATGACTAAAAATTGAGGTTTTACCATGTTAAGCCCTTCAAATAATAGCCAAATGAAGTTCAAAAATATTTATAAACACACTAAAACAATATCAAGCAAATTAGATTTTTAAATCCATTTGACCATAATTTATAGTGGTTACCATGATAAAACTTTTCTTTTTAGCTATTTCCAACATGCATGTTAGATAATAGATGATTTGAAAATTTTGATATTTTCATGTCAAAATGGCTCATTCCCAAAGGTGAAATCGATAAGTTTTGAGCTGAAAATTTAAATTTTTTAAATGGTATAATATTTGAAGTTTGTATTTGGAATGACTAAAAATTGAGGTTTCACCATGTTAAGCCCTTTAAATAATAGCCAAATGAAGTTCAAAAATATTTGTAAACACACTAAAACAATATAAAGTAAATTTGATATTTAAATCCATTTGACCATAATTTATAGTAGTTACCATGAGAAGACTTGTCTTTTTATCCATTTCCAACATGCATGTCAAATAATAGATGATTTGAAAATTTTTATATTTTCATGTCAAAATGGCTCATTCCCAAAGGTGGAATCGACAAGTTTTGAGCTGAAAATTTAAACTTTTTAAATGGTATAGTATTTGAAGTTTGTATTTGGAATGACTAAAAATTGACGTTTCACCATGTTAAGCCCTTCAAATAATAGCCAAATGAAGTTCAAAAATATTTATAAACACACTAAAACAATATCAAGTAAATTAGATTTTTAAATCCATTTGACCATAATTTATAGTGGTTACCATGATAAAACTTTTCTTTTTAGCTAATTCCAACATGCATGTTAGATAATAGATGATTTGAAAATTTTGATATTTTCATGTCAAAATGGCTCATTCCCAAAGGTGAAATCGATAAGTTTTGAGCTGAAAATTTAAATTTTTTAAATGGTATAATATTTGAAGTTTGTATTTGGAATGACTAAAAATTGAGGTTTCACCATGTTAAGCCCTTCAAATAATAGCCAAATGAAGTTCAAAAATATTTGTAAACACACTAAAACAATATAAAGTAAATTTGATATTTAAATCCATTTGACCATAATTTATAGTAGTTACCATGAGAAGACTTGTCTTTTTATCCATTTCCAACATGCATGTCGGATAATAGATGATTTGAAAATTTTTATATTTTCAAGTCAAAATGGCTCATTCCCATAGGTGGAATCGACAAGTTTTGAGCCGAAAATTTAAAATTTTTAAATGGTATAGTATTTGAAGTTTGTATTTGGAATGACTAAAAATTGAGGTTTTACCATGTTAAGCCCTTCAAATAATAGCCAAATGAAGTTCAAAAATATTTATAAACACACTAAAACAATATCAAGCAAATTAGATTTTTAAATCCATTTGACCATAATTTATAGTGGTTACCATGATAAAACTTTTCTTTTTAGCTATTTCCAACATGCATGTTAGATAATAGATGATTTGAAAATTTTGATATTTTCATGTCAAAATGGCTCATTCCCAAAGGTGAAATCGATAAGTTTTGAGCTGAAAATTTAAATTTTTTAAATGGTATAATATTTGAAGTTTGTATTTGGAATGACTAAAAATTGAGGTTTCACCATGTTAAGCCCTTTAAATAATAGCCAAATGAAGTTCAAAAATATTTGTAAACACACTAAAACAATATAAAGTAAATTTGATATTTAAATCCATTTGACCATAATTTATAGTAGTTACCATGAGAAGACTTGTCTTTTTATCCATTTCCAACATGCATGTCAAATAATAGATGATTTGAAAATTTTTATATTTTCATGTCAAAATGGCTCATTCCCAAAGGTGGAATCGACAAGTTTTGAGCTGAAAATTTAAACTTTTTAAATGGTATAGTATTTGAAGTTTGTATTTGGAATGACTAAAAATTGACGTTTCACCATGTTAAGCCCTTCAAATAATAGCCAAATGAAGTTCAAAAATATTTATAAACACACTAAAACAATATCAAGTAAATTAGATTTTTAAATCCATTTGACCATAATTTATAGTGGTTACCATGATAAAACTTTTCTTTTTAGCTATTTCCAACATGCATGTTAGATAATAAATGATTTGAAAATTTTGATATTTTCATGTCAAAATGGCTCATTCCCAAAGGTGAAATCGATAAGTTTTGAGCTGAAAATTTAAATTTTTTAAATGGTATAATATTTGAAGTTTGTATTTGGAATGACTAAAAATTGAGGTTTCACCATGTTAAGCCCTTCAAATAATAGCCAAATGAAGTTCAAAAATATTTGTAAACACACTAAAACAATATAAAGTAAATTTGATATTTAAATCCATTTGACCATAATTTATAGTAGTTACCATGAGAAGACTTGTCTTTTTATCCATTTCCAACATGCATGTCAGATAATAGATGATTTGAAAATTTTTATATTTTCAAGTCAAAATGGCTCATTCCCAAAGGTGGGATCGACAAGTTTTGAGCTGAAAATTTAAATTTTTTAAATGGTATAGTATTTGAAGTTTGTATTTGGAATGACTAAAAATTGAGGTTTCACCATGTTAAGCCCTTCAAATAATAGCCAAATGAAGTTCAAAAATATTTGTAAACACACTAAAACAATATTGAGTAAATTTGATATTTAAATCCATTTGACCATAATTTATAGTGGTTACCATGAGAAAACTTGTCTTTTTAACCATTTCCAACATGCATGTCAGATAATGGATGATTTGAAAATTTTTATATTTTCAAGTCAAAATGGCTCATTCCCAAAGGTGAAATCGACAAGTTTTGAGCTGAAAATTTAAATTTTTTAAATGGTATAATATTTGAAGTTTGTATTTGGAATGACTAAAAATTGAGGTTTCACCATGTTAAGCCCATCAAATAATAGCCAAATGAAGTTCAAAAATATTTATAAACACACTAAAACAATATCAAGTAAATTAGATTTTTAAATCCATTTGACCATAATTTATAGTGGTTACCATGATAAAACTTTTCTTTTTAGCTAATTCCAACATGCATGTTAGATAATAGATGATTTGAAAATTTTGATATTTTCATGTCAAAATGGCTCATTCCCAAAGGTGAAATCGATAAGTTTTGAGCTGAAAATTTAAATTTTTTAAATGGTATAATATTTGAAGTTTGTATTTGGAATGACTAAAAATTGAGGTTTCACCATGTTAAGCCCTTCAAATAATAGCCAAATGAAGTTCAAAAATATTTGTAAACACACTAAAACAATATAAAGTAAATTTGATATTTAAATCCATTTGACCATAATTTATAGTAGTTACCATGAGAAGACTTGTCTTTTTATCCATTTCCAACATGCATGTCAGATAATAGATGATTTGAAATTTTTTATATTTTCAAGTCAAAATGGCTCATTCCCAAAGGTGGAATCGACAAGTTTTGAGCTGAAAATTTAAATTTTTTAAATGGTATAGTATTTGAAGTTTGTATTTGGAATGACTAAAAATTGAGGTTTCACCATGTTAAGCCCTTAAAATAATAGCCAAATGAAGTTCAAAAATATTTATAAACACACTAAAACAATATCAAGTAAATTAGATTTTTAAATCCATTTGACCATAATTTATAGTGGTTACCATGATAAAACTTTTCTTTTTAGCTAATTCCAATATGCATGTTAGATAATAGATGATTTGAAAATTTTGATATTTTCATGTCAAAATGGCTCATTCCCAAAGGTGAAATCGATAAGTTTTGAGCTGAAAATTTAAATTTTTTAAATGGTATAGTATTTGAAGTTTGTATTTGGAATGACTAAAAATTGATGTTTCACCATGTTAAGCCCTTCAAATAATAGCCAAATGAAGTTCAAAATTATTTATAAACACACTA
Source organism: Linum usitatissimum (assembly GCA_030674075.2). Taxonomy (NCBI): domain Eukaryota; kingdom Viridiplantae; phylum Streptophyta; class Magnoliopsida; order Malpighiales; family Linaceae; genus Linum; species Linum usitatissimum. Next base: position 65,736 of record JAUJYP020000433.1, on the reverse strand, counting down.
AAACAATATCAAGTAAATTAGATTTTTAAATCCATTTGACCATAATTTATAGTGGTTACCATGATAAAACTTTTCTTTTTAGCTATTTCCAACATGCATGTTAGATAATAGATGATTTGAAAATTTTGATATTTTCATGTCAAAATGGCTCATTCCCAAAGGTGAAATCGATAAGTTTTGAGCTGAAAATTTAAATTTTTTAAATGGTATAATATTTGAAGTTTGTATTTCGAATGATTAAAAATTGAGGTTTCACCATGTTAAGCTCTTCAAATAATAGCCAAATGAAGTTCAAAAATATTTGTAAACACACAAAAACAATATAAAGTAAATTAGATTTTTAAATCCATTTGACCATAATTTATAGTGGTTACCATGATAAAACTTTTATTTTTAGCTATTTCCAACATGCATCTTAGATAATAGATGATTTGAAAATTTTGATATTTTCATGTCAAAATGGCTCATTCCCAAAGGTGAAATCGATAAGTTTTGAGTGAAAATTTAATTTTTTTAAATGGTATAATATTTGAAGTTTGTATTTGGAATGATTACAAAATGAGGTTTCGCCATGTTAAGCCCTTCAAATAATAGCCAAATGAAGTTCAAAAATATTTGTAAACACACTAAAACAATATAAAGTAAATTTGATATTTAAATCCATTTGACCATAATTTATAGTGGTTACCTTGAGAAAACTTGTCTTTTTATCCATTTCCAACATGCATGTCAGATAATAGATGATTTGAAAATTTTGATATTTTCAAGTCAAAATGGCTAATTACCAACCCTTTGGAAACGATAAGTTTTGAGGTGAAAATTAATTTTTTTGAAATGGTCTAGTAATTGAAGTTTATGTCTGCAAAGACTAAAAATTGAGGTTTCACCATGTTAAGCCCTTCTAATAATAGCCAAATAAAGTTCAAAGATATTTATGAACACACTAAAACAATATCGAGTAAATTTGTTTTTTAAATCCATTTGACCATAATTTATAGTGGTTACCATGAGTAAACTTGTCTTTTTATCCATTTCCAACCTGCATGTCGTATAATAGATGATTTGAAAATTTTGATATTTTCAAGTCAAAATGGCTCATTACCAACCCTTTGGAAACGATAAGTTTTGAGGTGAAAATTAATTTTTTTGAAATGGTCTAGTAATTGAAGTTTATGTTGGCAAAGACTAAAAATTAAGGTTTCACCATGTTAAGCCCTTCAAATAATAGCCAAATAAAGTTCAAAGATATTTATGATTGCACTAAAACAATATCGAGTAAATTTCTTTTTTAAATCCATTTGACCATAATTTATAGTAGTTACCATGAGAAAACTTGTCTTTTTATCCATTTCCAACATGCATGTCGATAATAGATGATTTGAAATTTTTTATATTTTCAAGTCAAAATGGCTCATTCCCAAAGGTGAAATCGACAAGTTTTGAGCTGAAAATTTAATTTTTTTAAATGGTATAATATTTGAAGTTTGTATTTGGAATGACTAAAAATTGAGGTTTCACCATGTTAAGCCCTTCAAATAATAGCCAAATGAAGTTCAAAAATATTTATAAACACACTAAAACATTATCAAGTAAATTAGAGTTTTAAATCCATTTGTCCATAATTTATAGTGGTTACCATGATAAAACTTTTCTTTTTAGCTATTTCAAACATGCATGTTAGATAATAGATGATTTGAAAATTTTGATATTTTCATGTCAAAATGGCTCATTCCCAAAGGTGAAATCGATATGTTTTGAGCTGAAAATTTAATTTTTTTAAATGGTATAATATTTGAAGTTTGTATTTGGAAAGATTACAAATTGAGGTTTCGCCATGTTAAGCCCTTCAAATAATAGCCAAATGAAGTTCAAAAATATTTGTAAACACACTAAAACAATATAAAGTAAATTTGATATTTAAATCCATTTGACCATAATTTATAGTGGTTACCATGAGAAAACTTGTCTTTTTATCCATTTCCAACATGCATGTCGTATAATAGATGATTTGAAAATTTTGATATTTTCAAGTCAAAATGGCTAATTACCAACCCTTTGGAAACGATAAGTTTTGAGGTGAAAATTAATTTTTTTGAAATGGTCTAGTAATTGAAGTTTATGTCTGCAAAGACTAAAAATTGAGGTTTCACCATGTTAAGCCGTTCTAATAATAGCCAAATAAAGTTCAAAGATATTTATGAACACACTAAAACAATATCGAGTAAATTTGTTTTTTAAATCTATTTGACCATAATTTATAGTGGTTACCATGAGAAAACTTGTCTTTTTATCCATTTCCAACCCGCATGTCGTATAATAGATGATTTGAAAATTTTGATATTTTCAAGTCAAAATGGCTCATTACCAACCCTTTGGAAACGATAAGTTTTGAGGTGAAAATTAATTTTTTTAAAATGGTCTAGTAATTGAAGTTTATGTTGGCAAAGACTAAAAATTAAGGTTTCACCATTTTAAGCCCTTCAAATAATAGCCAAATAAAGTTCAAAGATATTTATGATTACACTAAAACAATATCGAGTAAATTTGTTTTTTAAATCCATTTGACCATAATTTATAGTGGTTACCATGATAAAACTTATCGTTTTAGCCATTTCCAACATGCATGTCAAATAAAAGGATGATTTGAGAATTTTGATATTATCATGTCAAAATGGCTCATTTCCAAAGGTTAACCGCTTTGGAAACGACAAGTTTTGAGCTGAAAATTTAAATTTTTTAAATGGTATAATATTTGAAGTTTGTATTTGGAATGATTAAAAATTGAGGTTTCACCATGTTCAGCCCTTCAAATAATAGCCAAATGAAGTTCAAAAATATTTGTAAACACACTAAAACAATATTGAGTAAATTTGATATTTAAATCCATTTGACCATAATTTATAGTGGTTACCATGATAAAAAATTTCTTTTTAGCTATTTCCAACATGCATGTTAGATAATATATGATTTGAAAATTATGATATTTTCATGTCAAAATGGCTCATTCACAAAGGTGAAATCGACAAGATTTGAGGTGAAAATTAAAATTTTTTAAATTGTCTAATATTTGAAGTTTGTTGTTGGGAATGACTAAAAATTGAGGTTTCACCATGTTATGCTAATCAAATAATAGCGAAATGAAGTTCAAAAATATATGTGAACACACTAAAAAATTATCGAGTAAATTTGATTTTTAAATCTATTTGACCATAATTTATAGTGGTGACCATGAGAAAACTTGTCTTTTTATCCATTTCCAACATGCATGTTAGATAATAGATGATTTGAAAATTTTGATGTTTTCAAGTCAAAATGGCTCATTACCAACCCTTTGGAAACGATAAGTTTTGAGGTGAAAATTAATTTTTTTGAAATGGTCTAGTAATTGAAGTTTATGTTGGCAAAGACTAAAAATTAAGGTTTCACCATGTTAAGCCCTTCAAATAATAGCCAAATAAAGTTCAAAGATATTTATGATTGCACTAAAACAATATCGAGTAAATTTCTTTTTTAAATCCATTTGACCATAATTTATAGTAGTTACCATGAGAAAACTTGTCTTTTTATCCATTTCCAACATGCATGTCAGATAATAGATGATTTGAAATTTTTTATATTTTCAAGTCAAAATGGCTCATTCCCAAAGGTGAAATCGACAAGTTTTGAGCTGAAAATTTAATTTTTTTAAATGGTATAATATTTGAAGTTTGTATTTGGAATGACTAAAAATTGAGGTTTCACCATGTTAAGCCCTTCAAATAATAGCCAAATGAAGTTCAAAAATATTTATAAACACACTAAAACATTATCAAGTAAATTAGAGTTTTAAATCCATTTGTCCATAATTTATAGTGGTTACCATGATAAAACTTTTCTTTTTAGCTATTTCAAACATGCATGTTAGATAATAGATGATTTGAAAATTTTGATATTTTCATGTCAAAATGGCTCATTCCCAAAGGTGAAATCGATATGTTTTGAGCTGAAAATTTAATTTTTTTAAATGGTATAATATTTGAAGTTTGTATTTGGAAAGATTACAAATTGAGGTTTCGCCATGTTAAGCCCTTCAAATAATAGCCAAATGAAGTTCAAAAATATTTGTAAACACACTAAAACAATATAAAGTAAATTTGATATTTAAATCCATTTGACCATAATTTATAGTGGTTACCATGAGAAAACTTGTCTTTTTATCCATTTCCAACATGCATGTCGATAATAGATGATTTGAAAATTTTGATATTTTCAAGTCAAAATGGCTAATTACCAACCCTTTGGAAACGATAAGTTTTGAGGTGAAAATTAATTTTTTTGAAATGGTCTAGTAATTGAAGTTTATGTCCGCAAAGACTAAAAATTGAGGTTTCACCATGTTAAGCCGTTCTAATAATAGCCAAATAAAGTTCAAAGATATTTATGAACACACTAAAACAATATCGAGTAAATTTGTTTTTTAAATCTATTTGACCATAATTTATAGTGGTTACCATGAGAAAACTTGTCTTTTTATCCATTTCCAACCCGCATGTCAGATAATAGATGATTTGAAAATTTTGATATTTTCAAGTCAAAATGGCTCATTACCAACCCTTTGGAAACGATAAGTTTTGAGGTGAAAATTAATTTTTTTAAAATGGTCTAGTAATTGAAGTTTATGTTGGCAAAGACTAAAAATTAAGGTTTCACCATTTTAAGCCCTTCAAATAATAGCCAAATAAAGTTCAAAGATATTTATGATTACACTAAAACAATATCGAGTAAATTTGTTTTTTAAATCCATTTGACCATAATTTATAGTGGTTACCATGATAAAACTTATCGTTTTAGCCATTTCCAACATGCATGTCAAATAAAAGGATGATTTGAGAATTTTGATATTATCATGTCAAAATGGCTCATTTCCAAAGGTTAACCGCTTTGGAAACGACAAGTTTTGAGCTGAAAATTTAAATTTTTTAAATGGTATAATATTTGAAGTTTGTATTTGGAATGATTAAAAATTGAGGTTTCACCATGTTCAGCCCTTCAAATAATAGCCAAATGAAGTTCAAAAATATTTGTAAACACACTAAAACAATATTGAGTAAATTTGATATTTAAATCCATTTGACCATAATTTATAGTGGTTACCATGATAAAAAATTTCTTTTTAGCTATTTCCAACATGCATGTTAGATAATATATGATTTGAAAATTATGATATTTTCATGTCAAAATGGCTCATTCACAAAGGTGAAATCGACAAGATTTGAGGTGAAAATTAAAATTTTTTAAATTGTCTAATATTTGAAGTTTGTTGTTGGGAATGACTAAAAATTGAGGTTTCACCATGTTATGCTAATCAAATAATAGCGAAATGAAGTTCAAAAATATATGTGAACACACTAAAAAATTATCGAGTAAATTTGATTTTTAAATCTATTTGACCATAATTTATAGTGGTGACCATGAGAAAACTTGTCTTTTTATCCATTTCCAACATGCATGTTAGATAATAGATGATTTGAAAATTTTGATGTTTTCAAGTCAAAATGGCTCATTACCAACCCTTTGGAAACGATAAGTTTTGAGGTGAAAATTAATTTTTTTGAAATGGTCTAGTAATTGAAGTTTATATTGGCAAAGACTAAAAATTAAGGTTTCACCATGTTAAGCCCTTCAAATAATAGCCAAATAAAGTTCAAAGATATTTATGATTGCACTAAAACAATATCGAGTAAATTTGTTTTTTAAATCCATTTGACCATAATTTATAGTAGTTACCATGAGAAAACTTGTCTTTTTATCCATTTCCAACATGCATGTCAGATAATAGATGATTTGAAAATTTTTATATTTTCAAGTCAAAATGGCTCATTCCCAAAGGTGAAATCGACAAGTTTTGAGCTGAAAATTTAATTTTTTTAAATGGTATAATATTTGAAGTTTGTATTTGGAATGACTAAAAATTGAGGTTTCACCATGTTAAGCCCTTCAAATAATAGCCAAATGAAGTTCAAAAATATTTATAAACACACTAAAACAATATCAAGTAAATTAGAGTTTTAAATCCATTTGTCCATAATTTATAGTGGTTACCATGATAAAACTTTTCTTTTTAGCTATTTCAAACATGCATGTTAGATAATAGATGATTTGAAAATTTTGATATTTTCATGTCAAAATGGCTCATTCCCAAAGGTGAAATCGATAAGTTTTGAGCTGAAAATTTAATTTTTTTAAATGGTATAATATTTGAAGTTTGTATTTGGAATGATTACAAATTGAGGTTTCGCCATGTTAAGCCCTTCAAATAATAGCCAAATGAAGTTCAAAAATATTTGTAAACACACTAAAACAATATAAAGTAAATTTGATATTTAAATCCATTTAACCATAATTTATAGTGGTTACCATGAGAAAACTTGTCTTTTTATCCATTTCCAACATGCATGTCAGATAATAGATGATTTGAAAATTTTGATATTTTCAAGTCAAAATGGCTAATTACCAACCCTTTGGAAACGATAAGTTTTGAGGTGAAAATTAATTTTTTTGAAATGGTCTAGTAATTGAAGTTTATGTCTGCAAAGACTAAAAATTGAGGTTTCACCATGTTAAGCCGTTCTAATAATAGCCAAATAAAGTTCAAAGATATTTATGAACACACTAAAACAATATCGAGTAAATTTGTTTTTTAAATCTATTTGACCATAATTTATAGTGGTTACCATGAGAAAACTTGTCTTTTTATCCATTTCCAACCTGCATGTCAATAATAGATGATTTGAAAATTTTGATATTTTCAAGTCAAAATGGCTCATTACCAACCCTTTGGAAACGATAAGTTTTGAGGTGAAAATTAATTTTTTTGAAATGGTCTAGTAATTGAAGTTTATGTTGGCAAAGACTAAAAATTAAGGTTTCACCATGTTAAGCCCTTCAAATAATAGCCAAATAAAGTTCAAAGATATTTATGATTACACTAAAACAATATCGAGTAAATGTGTTTTTTAAATCCATTTGACCATAATTTATAGTGCTTACCATGATAAAACTTATCGTTTTAGCCATTTCCAACATGCATGTCAAATAAAAGGATGATTTGAGAATTTTGATATTATCATGTCAAAATGGCTCATTTCCAAAGGTTAACCGCTTTGGAAACGACAAGTTTTGAGCTGAAAATTTAAATTTTTTAAATGGTATAATATTTGAAGTTTGTATTTGGAATGATTAAAAATTGAGGTTTCACCATGTTCAGCCCTTCAAATAATAGCCAAATGAAGTTCAAAAATATTTGTAAACACACTAAAACAATATTGAGTAAATTTGATATTTAAATCCATTTGACCATAATTTATAGTGGTTACCATGATAAAAAATTTCTTTTTAGCCATTTCCAACATGCATGTTAGATAATATATGATTTGAAAATTATGATATTTTCATGTCAAAATGGCTCATTCACAAAGGTGAAATCGACAAGATTTGAGGTGAAAATTAAAATTTTTTAAATTGTCTAATATTTGAAGTTTGTTGTTGGGAATGACTAAAAATTGAGGTTTCACCATGTTATGCCAATCAAATAATAGCGAAATGAAGTTCAAAAATATATGTGAACACACTAAAAAATTATCGAGTAAATTTTATTTTTAAATCTATTTGACCATAATTTATAGTGGTGACCATGAGAAAACTTGTCTTTTTATCCATTTCCAACATGCATGTTAGATAATAGATGATTTGAAATTTTATATTTTCAAGTGCAAATGGCTCATTACCAACCTTTTGGAAACGATAAGTTTTGAGGGGAAAATTAAATTTTTTGAAATGGTCTAGTAATTGAAGTTTATGTTGGCAAGGACTAAAAATTGAGGTTTCACCATGTTAAGCCCTTCAAATAATAGCCAAATAAAGTTCAAAGATATTTATGAACACACTAAAACAATATCCATTAAATTTGGTTTTTAAATCCATTTGACCGTAATTTATAGTGGTTACCATGAGAAAACATGTCTTTTTATCCATTTCCAACATGCATGTTAGATAATAGATGATTTGAAAATTTCATATTTTCAAGTGCAAATGGCTCATTACCAACCTTTTGGAAATGATAAGTTTTGAGGTGAAAATTAAATTATTTGAAATGGTCTAGTAATTGAAGTTTATATTGGCAAGGACTAAAAATTGAGGTTTCACCATGTTAAGCCCTTCAAATAATAGCCAAATAAAGTTCAAAGATATTTATGAACACACTAAAACAATATCGAGTAAATTTGTTTTTTAAATCCATTTGACCATAATTTATAGTGGTTACCATGAGAAAACTTGTCTTTTTATCCATTTCCAACATGCATGTTAGATAATAGATGATTTGAAAATTTCATATTTTCAAGTGCAAATGGCTCATTACCAACCTTTTGGAAAGGATAAGTTTTGAGGTGAAAATTAAATTTTTTGAAATGGTCTAGTAATTGAAGTTTATGTTGGCAAGGACTAAAAATTGAGGTTTCACCATGTTAAGCCCTTCAAATAATAGCCAAATAAAGTTCAAAGATATTTATGAACACACTAAAACAATATCGAGTAAATTTGTTTTCTAAATCCATTTGACCATAATTTATAGTGGTTACCATGAGAAACATGTCTTTTTATCCATTTCCAACATGCATGTCACATAATAAATGATTTGAAAATTTTTATATTTTCAAGTCAAAATGGCTCATTCCCAAAGGTGAAATCGACAAGTTTTGAGCTGAAAATTTAATTTTTTTAAATGGTATAATATTTGAAGTTTGTATTTCGAATCATTAAATATTGAGGTTTCACCATGTTAAGCCCTTCAAATAATAGCCAAATGAAGTTCAAAAATATTTGTAAACACACTAAAACAATATTGAGTAAATTTGATATTTGAATCCATTTGACCATAATTTATAGTGGTTACCATGATAAAAAATTTCTTTTTAGCTATTTCCAACATGCATGTTAGATAATAGATGATTTGAAAATTTTGATATTTTCATGTCAAAATGGCTCATTCACAAAGGTGAAATCAACAAGATTTGAGGTGAAAATTAAAAATTTTTAAATTGTCTAATATTTGAAGTTTATGTTGGGAATGACTAAAAATTGAGGTTTCACAATGTTAAGCCAATCAAATAATAGCGAAATGAAGTTCAAAAATATATGTGAACACACTAAAACAATATCGAGTAAATTTGTTTTTTAAATCCATTTGACCATAATTTATAGTGGTTACCATGAGAAAACTTGTCTTTTTATCCATTTCCAACATGCATGTTAGATAATAGATGATTTGAAAATTTCATATTTTCAAGTGCAAATGGCTCATTACCAACCTTTTGGAAATGATAAGTTTTGAGGTGAAAATTAAATTTTTTGAAATGGTCTAGTAATTGAAGTTTATGTTGGCAAGGACTAAAAATTGAGGTTTCACCATGTTAAGCCCTTCAAATAATAGCCAAATAAAGTTCAAAGATATTTATGAACACACTAAAACAATATCGAGTAAATTTGTTTTCTAAATCCATTTGACCATAATTTATAGTGGTTACCATGAGAAACATGTCTTTTTATCCATTTCCAACATGCATGTTAGATAATAGATGATTTGAAAATTTCATATTTTCAAGTGCAAATGGCTCATTACCAACCTTTTGGAAAGGATAAGTTTTGAGGTGAAAATTAAATTTTTTGAAATGGTCTAGTAATTGAAGTTTATGTTGGCAAGGACTAAAAATTGAGGTTTCACCATGTTAAGCCCTTCAAATAATAGCCAAATAAAGTTCAAAGATATTTATGAACACACTAAAACAATATCGAGTAAATTTGTTTTCTAAATCCATTTGACCATAATTTATAGTGGTTACCATGAGAAACATGTCTTTTTATCCATTTCCAACATGCATGTCACATAATAAATGATTTGAAAATTTTTATATTTTCAAGTCAAAATGGCTCATTCCCAAAGGTGAAATCGACAAGTTTTGAGGTGAAAATTTAATTTTTTTAAATGGTATAATATTTGAAGTTTGTATTTCGAATCATTAAATATTAAGGTTTCACCATGTTAACCCCTTCAAATAATAGCCAAATGAAGTTCAAAAATATTTGTAAACACACTAAAACAATATTGAGTAAATTTGATATTTGAATCCATTTGACCATAATTTATAGTGGTTACCATGATAAAAAATTTCTTTTTAGCTATTTCCAACATGCATGTTAGATAATAGATGATTTGAAAATTTTGATATTTTCATGTCAAAATGGCTCATTCACAAAGGTGAAATCAACAAGATTTGAGGTGAAAATTAAAAATTTTTAAATTGTCTAATATTTGAAGTTTATGTTGGGAATGACTAAAAATTGAGGTTTCACAATGTTAAGCCAATCAAATAATAGCGAAATGAAGTTCAAAAATATATGTGAACACACTAAAACAATATCGAGTAAATTTGTTTTTTAAATCCATTTGACCATAATTTATAGTGGTTACCATGAGAAAACTTGTCTTTTTATCCATTTCCAACATGCATGTTAGATAATACATGATTTGAAAATTTCATATTTTCAAGTGCAAATGGCTCATTACCAACCTTTTGGAAAGGATAAGTTTTGAGGTGAAAATTAAATTTTTTGAAATGGTCTAGTAATTGAAGTTTATGTTGGCAAGGACTAAAAATTGAGGTTTCACCATGTTAAGCCCTTCAAATAATAGCCAAATAAAGTTCAAAGATATTTATGAACACACTAAAACAATATCGAGTAAATTTGTTTTCTAAATCCATTTGACCATAATTTATAGTGGTTACCATGAGAAACATGTCTTTTTATCCATTTCCAACATGCATGTTAGATAATAGATGATTTGAAAATTTCATATTTTCAAGTGCAAATGGCTCATTACCAACCTTTTGGAAATGATAAGTTTTGAGGTGAAAATTAAATTATTTGAAATGGTCTAGTAATTGAAGTTTATATTGGCAAGGACTAAAAATTGAGGTTTCACCATGTTAAGCCCTTCAAATAATAGCCAAATAAAGTTCAAAGATATTTATGAACACACTAAAACAATATCGAGTAAATTTGTTTTCTAAATCCATTTGACCATAATTTATAGTGGTTACCATGAGAAACATGTCTTTTTATCCATTTCCAACATGCATGTCACATAATAAATGATTTGAAAATTTTTATATTTTCAAGTCAAAATGGCTCATTCCCAAAGGTGAAATCGACAAGTTTTGAGCTGAAAATTTAATTTTTTTAAATGGTATAATATTTGAAGTTTGTATTTCGAATCATTAAATATTGAGGTTTCACCATGTTAAGCCCTTCAAATAATAGCCAAATGAAGTTCAAAAATATTTGTAAACACACTAAAACAATATTGAGTAAATTTGATATTTGAATCCATTTGACCATAATTTATAGTGGTTACCATGATAAAAAATTTCTTTTTAGCTATTTCCAACATGCATGTTAGATAATAGATGATTTGAAAATTTTGATATTTTCATGTCAAAATGGCTCATTCACAAAGGTGAAATCAACAAGATTTGAGGTGAAAATTAAAAATTTTTAAATTGTCTAATATTTGAAGTTTATGTTGGGAATTACTAAAAATTGAGGTTTCACAATGTTAAGCCAATCAAATAATAGCGAAATGAAGTTCAAAAATATATGTGAACACACTAAAACAATATCGATTAAATTTGATTTTTAAATCTATTTGACCATAATTTATAGTGGTTACCATGAGAAAACTAGTCTTTTTATCCATTTCCAACATGCATGTTAGATAATAGATGATTTGAAAATTTCATATTTTCAAGTGCAAATGGCTCATTACCAACCTTTTGGAAATGATAAGTTTTGAGGTGAAAATTAAATTATTTGAAATGGTCTAGTAATTGAAGTTTATATTGGCAAGGACTAAAAATTGAGGTTTCACCATGTTAAGCCCTTCAAATAATAGCCAAATAAAATTCAAAGATATTTATGAACACACTAAAACAATATCGAGTAAATTTGTTTTTTAAATCCATTTGACCATAATTTATAGTGGTTACCATGAGAAAACTTGTCTTTTTATCCATTTCCAACATGCATGTTAGATAATAGATGATTTGAAAATTTCATATTTTCAAGTGCAAATGGCTCATTACCAACCTTTTGGAAAGGATAAGTTTTGAGGTGAAAATTAAATTTTTTGAAATGGTCTAGTAATTGAAGTTTATGTTGGCAAGGACTAAAAATTGAGGTTTCACCATGTTAAGCCCTTCAAATAATAGCCAAATAAAGTTCAAAGATATTTATGAACACACTAAAACAATATCGAGTAAATTTGTTTTCTAAATCCATTTGACCATAATTTATAGTGGTTACCATGAGAAACATGTCTTTTTATCCATTTCCAACATGCATGTCACATAATAAATGATTTGAAAATTTTTATATTTTCAAGTCAAAATGGCTCATTCCCAAAGGTGAAATCGACAAGTTTTGAGCTGAATATTTAATTTTTTTAAATGGTATAATATTTGAAGTTTGTATTTCGAATCATTAAATATTGAGGTTTCACCATGTTAAGCCCTTCAAATAATAGCCAAATGAAGTTCAAAAATATTTGTAAACACACTAAAACAATATTGAGTAAATTTGATATTTGAATCCATTTGACCATAATTTATAGTGGTTACCATGATAAAAAATTTCTTTTTAGCTATTTCCAACATGCATGTTAGATAATAGATGATTTGAAAATTTTGATATATTCATGTCAAAATGGCTCATTCACAAAGGTGAAATCAACAAGATTTGAGGTGAAAATTAAAATTTTTTAAATTGTCTAATATTTGAAGTTTATGTTGGGAATGACTAAAAATTGAGGTTTCACAATGTTAAGCCAATCAAATAATAGCGAAATGAAGTTCAAAAATATATGTGAACACACTAAAACAATATCGATTAAATTTGATTTTTAAATCTATTTGACCATAATTTATAGTGGTTACCATGAGAAAACATGTCTTTTTATCCATTTCCAACATGCATGTTAGATAATAGATGATTTGAAAATTTCATATTTTCAAGTGCAAATGGCTCATTACCAACCTTTTGGAAATGATAAGTTTTGAGGTGAAAATTAAATTATTTGAAATGGTCTAGTAATTGAAGTTTATATTGGCAAGGACTAAAAATTGAGGTTTCACCATGTTAAGCCCTTCAAATAATAGCCAAATAAAATTCAAAGATATTTATGAACACACTAAAACAATATCGAGTAAATTTGTTTTTTAAATCCATTTGACCATAATTTATAGTGGTTACCATGAGAAAACTTGTCTTTTTATCCATTTCCAACATGCATGTTAGATAATAGATGATTTGAAAATTTCATATTTTCAAGTGCAAATGGCTCATTACCAACCTTTTGGAAAGGATAAGTTTTGAGGTGAAAATTAAATTTTTTGAAATGGTCTAGTAATTGAAGTTTATGTTGGCAAGGACTAAAAATTGAGGTTTCACCATGTTAAGCCCTTCAAATAATAGCCAAATAAAGTTCAAAGATATTTATGAACACACTAAAACAATATCGAGTAAATTTGTTTTCTAAATCCATTTGACCATAATTTATAGTGGTTACCATGAGAAACATGTCTTTTTATCCATTTCCAACATGCATGTCACATAATAAATGATTTGAAAATTTTTATATTTTCAAGTCAAAATGGCTCATTCCCAAAGGTGAAATCGACAAGTTTTGAGCTGAATATTTAATTTTTTTAAATGGTATAATATTTGAAGTTTGTATTTCGAATCATTAAATATTGAGGTTTCACCATGTTAAGCCCTTCAAATAATAGCCAAATGAAGTTCAAAAATATTTGTAAACACACTAAAACAATATTGAGTAAATTTGATATTTGAATCCATTTGACCATAATTTATAGTGGTTACCATGATAAAAAATTTCTTTTTAGCTATTTCCAACATGCATGTTAGATAATAGATGATTTGAAAATTTTGATATATTCATGTCAAAATGGCTCATTCACAAAGGTGAAATCAACAAGATTTGAGGTGAAAATTAAAATTTTTTAAATTGTCTAATATTTGAAGTTTATGTTGGGAATGACTAAAAATTGAGGTTTCACAATGTTAAGCCAATCAAATAATAGCGAAATGAAGTTCAAAAATATATGTGAACACACTAAAACAATATCGATTAAATTTGATTTTTAAATCTATTTGACCATAATTTATAGTGGTTACCATGAGAAAACATGTCTTTTTATCCATTTCCAACATGCATGTTAGATAATAGATGATTTGAAAATTTCATATTTTCAAGTGCAAATGGCTCATTACCAACCTTTTGGAAACGATAAGTTTTGAGGTGAAAATTAAATTATTTGAAATGGTCTAGTAATTGAAGTTTATGTTGGCAAGGACTAAAAATTGAGGTTTCACCATGTTAAGCCCTTCAAATAATAGCCAAATAAAGTTCAAAGATATTTATGAACACACTAAAACAATATCGAGTAAATTTGTTTTTTAAATCCATTTGACCATAATTTATAGTGGTTACCATGAGAAAACTTGTCTTTTTATCCATTTCCAACATGCATGTTAGATAATAGATGATTTGAAAATTTCATATTTTCAAGTGCAAATGGCTCATTACCAACCTTTTGGAAACGATAAGTTTTGCGGTGAAAATTAAATTTTTTGAAATGGTCTAGTAATTGAAGTTTATGTTGGCAAGGACTAAAAATTGAGGTTTCACCATTTTAAGCCCTTCAAATAATAGCCAAATAAAGTTAAAAGATATTTATGAACACACTAAAACAATATCGAGTAAATTTGTTTTTTAAATCCATTTGACCATAATTTATAGTGGTTACCATGAGAAACATGTCTTTTTATCCATTTCCAACATGCATGTCAGATAATAGATGATTTGAAAATTTTTATATTTTCAAGTCAAAATGGCTCATTCCCAAAGGTTAAATCGACAAGTTTTGAGCTGAAAATTTAAATTTTTTAAATGGTATAATATTTGAAGTTTGTATTTCGAATCATTAAAAATTGAGGTTTCACCATGTTAAGCCCTTCAAATAATAGCCAAATGAAGTTCAAAAATATTTGTAAACACACTAAAACAATATTGAGTAAATTTGATATTTGAATCCATTTGACCATAATTTATAGTGGTTACCATGATAAAAAATTTCTTTTTAGCTATTTCCAACATGCATGTTAGATAATAGATGATTTGAAAATTTTGATATTTTCATGTCAAAATGGCTTATTCACAAAGGTGAAATCAACAAGATTTGAGGTGAAAATTAAAAATTTTTAAATTGTCTAATATTTGAAGTTTATGTTGGGAATGACTAAAAATTGAGGTTTCACCATGTTATGCCAATCAAATAATAGCGAAATGAAGTTCAAAAATATATGTGAACACACTAAAACAATTTCGATTAAATTTGATTTTTAAATCTATTTGACCATAATTTATAGTGGTTACCATGAGAAAACTAGTCTTTTTATCCATTTCCAACATGCATGTTAGATAATACATGATTTGAAAATTTCATATTTTCAAGTGCAAATGGCTCATTACCAACCTTTTGGAAACGATAAGTTTTGAGGTGAAAATTAAATTTTTTGAAATGGTCTAGTAATTGAAGTTTATGTTGGCAAGGATTAAAAATTGAGGTTTCACCATGTTAAGCCCTTCAAATAATAGCCAAATAAAGTTCAAAGATAGTTATGAACACACTAAAACAATATCGAGTAAATTTGTTTTTTAAATCCATTTGACCATAATTTATAGTGGTTACCATGAGAAAACTTGTCTTTTTATCCATTTCCAACATGCTTGTTAGATAATAGATGATTTGAAAATTTCATATTTTCAAGTGCAAATGGCTCATTACCAACATTTTGGAAACGATAAGTTTTGCGGTGAAAATTAAATTTTTTGAAATGGTCTAGTAATTGAAGTTTATGTTGGCAAGGACTAAAAATTGAGGTTTCACCATTTTAAGCCCTTCAAATAATAGCCAAATAAAGTTCAAAGATATTTATGAACACACTAAAACAATATCGAGTAAATTTGTTTTTTAAATCCATTTGACCATAATTTATAGTGGTTACCATGAGAAACATGTCTTTTTATCCATTTCCAACATGCATGTCAGATAATAGATGATTTGAAAATTTTTATATTTTCAAGTCAAAATGGCTCATTCCCAAAGATGAAATCGACAAGTTTTGAGCTGAAAATTTAAATTTTTTAAATGGTATAATATTTGAAGTTTGTATTTCGAATCATTAAAAATTGAGGTTTCACCATGTTAAGCCCTTCAAATAATAGCCAAATGAAGTTCAAAAATATTTGTAAACACACTAAAACAATATTGAGTAAATTTGATATTTGAATCCATTTGACCATAATTTATAGTGGTTACCATGATAAAAAATTTCTTTTTAGCTATTTCCAACATGCATGTTAGATAATAGATGATTTGAAAATTTTGATATTTTCATGTCAAAATGGCTTATTCACAAAGGTGAAATCAACAAGATTTGAGGTGAAAATTAAAAATTTTTAAATTGTCTAATATTTGAAGTTTATGTTGGGAATGACTAAAAATTGAGGTTTCACCATGTTATGCCAATCAAATAATAGCGAAATGAAGTTCAAAAATATATGTGAACACACTAAAACAATATCGATTAAATTTGATTTTTAAATCTATTTGACCATAATTTATAGTGGTTACCATGAGAAAACTAGTCTTTTTATCCATTTCCAACATGCATGTTAGATAATAGATGATTTGAAAATTTCATATTTTCAAGTGCAAATGGCTCATTACCAACCTTTTGGAAACGATAAGTTTTGAGGTGAAATTTAAATTTTTTGAAATGGTCTAGTAATTGAAGTTTATGTTGGCAAGGACTAAAAATTGAGGTTTCACCATGTTAAGCCCTTCAAATAATAGCCAAATAAAGTTCAAAGATATTTATGAACACACTAAAACAATATCGAGTAAATTTGTTTTTTAAATCCATTTGACCATAATTTATAGTGGTTACCATGAGAAAACTTGTCTTTTTATCCATTTCCAACATGCATGTTAGATAATAGATGATTTGAAAATTTCATATTTTCAAGTGCAAATGGCTCATTACCAACCTTTTGGAAACGATAAGTTTTGCGGTGAAAATTAAATTTTTTGAAATGGTCTAGTAATTGAAGTTTATGTTGGCAAGGACTAAAAATTGAGGTTTCACCATTTTAAGCCCTTCAAATAATAGCCAAATAAAGTTCAAAGATATTTATGAACACACTAAAACAATATCGAGTAAATTTGTTTTTTAAATCCATTTGACCATAATTTATAGTGGTTACCATGAGAAACATGTCTTTTTATCCATTTCCAACATGCATGTCAGATAATAGATGATTTGAAAATTTTTATATTTTCAAGTCAAAATGGCTCATTCCCAAAGGTGAAATCGACAAGTTTTGAGCTGAAAATTTAAATTTTTTAAATGGTATAATATTTGAAGTTTGTATTTCGAATCATTAAAAATTGAGGTTTCACCATGTTAAGCCCTTCAAATAATAGCCAAATGAAGTTCAAAAATATTTGTAAACACACTAAAACAATATTGAGTAAATTTGATATTTGAATCCATTTGACCATAATTTATAGTGGTTACCATGATAAAAAATTTCTTTTTAGCTATTTCCAACATGCATGTTAGATAATAGATGATTTGAAAATTTTGATATTTTCATGTCAAAATGGCTTATTCACAAAGGTGAAATCAACAAGATTTGAGGTGAAAATTAAAAATTTTTAAATTGTCTAATATTTGAAGTTTATGTTGGGAATGACTCAAAATTGAGGTTTCACCATGTTATGCCAATCAATTAATAGCGAAATGAAGTTCAAAAATATATGTGAACACACTAAAACAATATCGATTAAATTTGATTTTTAAATCTATTTGACCATAATTTATAGTGGTTACCATGAGAAAACTAGTCTTTTTATCCATTTCCAACATGCATGTTAGATAATAGATGATTTGAAAATTTCATATTTTCAAGTGCAAATGGCTCATTACCAACCTTTTGGAAACGATAAGTTTTGCGGTGAAAATTAAATTTTTTGAAATGGTCTAGTAATTGAAGTTTATGTTGGCAAGGACTAAAAATTGAGGTTTCACCATTTTAAGCCCTTCAAATAATAGCCAAATAAAGTTAAAAGATATTTATGAACACACTAAAACAATATCGAGTAAATTTGTTTTTTAAATCCATTTGACCATAATTTATAGTGGTTACCATGAGAAACATGTCTTTTTATCCATTTCCAACATGCATGTCAGATAATAGATGATTTGAAAATTTTTATATTTTCAAGTCAAAATGGCTCATTCCCAAAGGTGAAATCGACAAGTTTTGAGCTGAAAATTTAAATTTTTTAAATGGTATAATATTTGAAGTTTGTATTTCGAATCATTAAAAATTGAGGTTTCACCATGTTAAGCCCTTCAAATAATAGCCAAATGAAGTTCAAAAATATTTGTAAACACACTAAAACAATATTGAGTAAATTTGATATTTGAATCCATTTGACCATAATTTATAGTGGTTACCATGATAAAAAATTTCTTTTTAGCTATTTCCAACATGCATGTTAGATAATAGATGATTTGAAAATTTTGATATTTTCATGTCAAAATGGCTTATTCACAAAGGTGAAATCAACAAGATTTGAGGTGAAAATTAAAAATTTTTAAATTGTCTAATATTTGAAGTTTATGTTGGGAATGACTAAAAATTGAGGTTTCACCATGTTATGCCAATCAATTAATAGCGAAATGAAGTTCAAAAATATATGAGAACACACTAAAACAATATCGATTAAATTTGATTTTTAAAGCTATTTGACCATAATTTATAGTGGTTACCATGAGAAAACTAGTCTTTTTATCCATTTCCAACATGCATGTTAGATAATAGATGATTTGAAAATTTCATATTTTCAAGTGCAAATGGCTCATTACCAACCTTTTGGAAACGATAAGTTTTGAGGTGAAAATTAAATTATTTGAAATGGTCTAGTAATTGAAGTTTATGTTGGCAAGGACTAAAAATTGAGGTTTCACCATGTTAAGCCCTTCAAATAATAGCCAAATAAAGTTCAAAGATATTTATGAACACACTAAAACAATATCGAGTAAATTTGTTTTTTAAATCCATTTGACCATAATTTATAGTGGTTACCATGAGAAAACTTGTCTTTTTATCCATTTCCAACATGCATGTTAGATAATAGATGATTTGAAAATTTCATATTTTCAAGTGCAAATGGCTCATTACCAACCTTTTGGAAACGATAAGTTTTGCGGTGAAAATTAAATTTTTTGAAATGGTCTAGTAATTGAAGTTTTTGTTGGCAAGGACTAAAAATTGAGGTTTCACCATTTTAAGCCCTTCAAATAATAGCCAAATAAAGTTCAAAGATATTTATGAACACACTAAAACAATATCGAGTAAATTTGTTTTTTAAATCCATTTGACCATAATTTATAGTGGTTACCATGAGAAAACTTGTCTTTTTATCCATTTCCAACATGCATGTTAGATAATAGATGATTTGAAAATTTCATATTTTCAAGTGCAAATGGCTCATTACCAACCTTTTGGAAACGATAAGTTTTGCGGTGAAAATTAAATTTTTTGAAATGGTCTAGTAATTGAAGTTTATGTTGGCTAGGACTAAAAATTGAGGTTTCACCATTTTAAGCCCTTCAAATAATAGCCAAATAAAGTTCAAAGATATTTATGAACACACTAAAACAATATCGAGTAAATTTGTTTTTTAAATCCATTTGACCATAATTTATAGTGGTTACCATGAGAAAACTTGTCTTTTTATCCATTTCCAACATGCATGTTAGATAATAGATGATTTGAAAATTTCATATTTTCAAGTGCAAATGGCTCATTACCAACCTTTTGGAAACGATAAGTTTTGCGGTGAAAATTAAATTTTTTGAAATGGTCTAGTAATTGAAGTTTTTGTTGGCAAGGACTAAAAATTGAGGTTTCACCATTTTAAGCCCTTCAAATAATAGCCAAATAAAGTTCAAAGATATTTATGAACACACTAAAACAATATCGAGTAAATTTGTGTTTTAAATCCATTTGACCATAGTTTATAGTGGTTACCATGAGAAACATGTCTTTTTATCCATTTCCAACATGCATGTCAGATAATAGATGATTTGAAAATTTTTATATTTTCAAGTCAAAATGGCTCATTCCCAAAGGTGAAATCGACAAGTTTTGAGCTGAAAATTTAAATTTTTTAAATGGTATAATATTTGAAGTTTGTATTTCGAATCATTAAAAATTGAGGTTTCACCATGTTAAGCCCTTCAAATAATAGCCAAATGAAGTTCAAAAATATTTGTAAACACACTAAAACAATATTGAGTAAATTTGATATTTGAATCCATTTTACCATAATTTATAGTGGTTACCATGATAAAAAATTTCTTTTTAGCTATTTCCAACATGCATGTTAGATAATAGATGATTTGAAAATTTTGATATTTTCATGTCAAAATGGCTTATTCATAAAGGTGAAATCAACAAGATTTGAGGTGAAAATTAAAAATTTTTAAATTGTCTAATATTTGAAGTTTATGTTGGGAATGACTAAAAATTGAGGTTTCACCATGTTATGCCAATCAAATAATAGCGAAATGAAGTTCAAAAATATATGTGAACACACTAAAACAATATCGATTAAACTTGATTTTTAAATCTATTTGACCATAATTTATAGTGGTTACCATGAGAAAACTAGTCTTTTTATCCATTTCCAACATGCATGTTAGATAATAGATGATTTGAAAATTTCATATTTTCAAGTGCAAATGGCTCATTACCAACCTTTTGGAAAGGATAAGTTTTGAGGTGAAAATTAAATTTTTTGAAATGGTCTAGTAATTGAAGTTTATGTTGGCAAGGACTAAAAATTGAGGTTTCACCATGTTAAGCCCTTCAAGTAATAGCCAAATAAAGTTCAAAGATATTTATGAACACACTAAAACAATATCGAGTAAATTTGTTTTTTAAATCCATTTGACCATAATTTATAGTGGTTACCATGAGAAAACTTGTCTTTTTATCCATTTCCAACATGCATGTTAGATAATAGATGATTTGAAAATTTCATATTTTCAAGTGCAAATGGCTCATTACCAACCTTTTGGAAACGATAAGTTTTGCGGTGAAAATTAAATTTTTTGAAATGGTCTAGTAATTGAAGTTTAGGTTGGCAAGGACTAAAAATTGAGGTTTCACCATTTTAAGCCCTTCAAATAATAGCCAAATAAAGTTCAAAGATATTTATGAACACACTAAAACAATATCGAGTAAATTTGTTTTTTAAATCCATTTGACCATAATTTATAGTGGTTACCATGAGAAACATGTCTTTTTATCCATTTCCAACATGCATGTCAGATAATAGATGATTTGAAAATTTTTATATTTTCAAGTCAAAATGGCTCATTCCCAAAGGTGAAATCGACAAGTTTTGAGCTGAAAATTTATATTTTTTAAATGGTATAATATTTGAAGTTTGTATTTCGAATCATTAAAAATTGAGGTTTCACCATGTTAAGCCCTTCAAATAATAGCCAAATGAAGTTCAAAAATATTTGTAAACACACTAAAACAATATTGAGTAAATTTGATATTTGAATCCATTTGACCATAATTTATAGTGGTTACCATGATAAAAAATTTCTTTTTAGCTATTTCCAACATGCATGTTAGATAATAGATGATTTGAAAATTTTGATATTTTCATGTCAAAATGGCTTATTCACAAAGGTGAAATCAACAAGATTTGAGGTGAAAATTAAAAATTTTTAAATTGTCTAATATTTGAAGTTTATGTTGGGAATGACTAAAAATTGAGGTTTTACCATGTTATGCCAATCAAATAATAGCGAAATGAAGTTCAAAAATATATGTGAACACACTAAAACAATATCGATTAAATTTGATTTATAAATCTATTTGACCATAATTTATAATGGTTACCATGAGAAAACTAGTCTTTTTATCCATTTCCAACATGCATGTTAGATAATAGATGATTTGAAAATTTCATATTTTCAAGTGCAAATGGCTCATTACCAACCTTTTGGAAACGATAAGTTTTGAGGTGAAAATTAAATTTTTTGAAATGGTCTAGTAATTGAAGTTTATGTTGGCAAGGACTAAAAATTGAGGTTTCACCATGTTAAGCCCTTCAAATAATAGCCAAATAAAGTTCAAAGATATTTATGAACACACTAAAACAATATCGAGTAAATTTGTTTTTTAAATCCATTTGACCATAATTTATAGTGGTTACCATGAGAAAAATTGTCTTTTTATCCATTTCCAACATGCATGTCAGATAATAGATGATTTGAAAATTTTTATATTTCAAGTCAAAATGGCTCATTCCCAAAGGTGAAATCGACAAGTTTTGAGCTGAAAATTCAACATTTTTAAATGGTATAATATTTGAAGTTTGTATTTCGAATGATTAAAAATTGAGGTTTCACCATGTTAAGCCCTTCAAATAATAGCCAAATGAAGTTCAAAAATATTTATAAACACACTAAAACAATATCAAGTAAATTAGATTTTTAAATCCATTTGACCATAATTTATAGTGGTTACCATGATAAAACCTTTCTTTTTAGCTATTTCCAACATGCATGTTAGATAATAGATGATTTGAAAATTTTTATATTTTCAAGTCAAAATGGCTCATTCCCAAAGGTGAAATCGACAAGTTTTGAGCTGAAAATTAAAATTTTTTAAATGGTATAATATTTGAAGTTTGTATTAGGAATGACTAAAAATTGAGGTTTCACCATGTTAAGCCCTTCAAATAATAGCCAAATGAAGTTCAAAAATATTTATAAACACACTATAACAATATCAAGTAAATTAGATTTTTAAATCCATTTCACCATAATTTATAGTGGTTACCATGATAAAACTTTTATTTTTAGCTATTTCCAACATGCATGTTAGATAATAGGTGATTTGAAAATTTTGATATTTTCATGTCAAAATGGCTAATTACCAACCCTTTGGAAACGATAAGTTTTGAGGTGAAAATTAATTTTTTTGAAATGGTCTAGTAATTGAAGTTTATGTCTGCAAAGACTAAAAATTGAGGTTTCACCATGTTAAGCCCTTCTAATAATAGCCAAATAAAGTTCAAAGATATTTATGAACAAACTAAAACAATATCGAGTAAATTTGTTTTTTAAATCCATTTGACCATAATTTATAGTGGTTACCATGAGAAAACTTGTCTTTTTTATCCATTTCCATCCTGCATGTCAGATAATAGATGATTTGAAAATTTTGATATTTTCAAGTCAATATGGCTCATTACCAACCCTTTGGAAACGATAAGTTTTGAGGTGAAAATTAATTTTTTTGAAATGGTCTAGTAATTGAAGTTTATGTCTGCAAAGACTAAAAATTGAGGTTTCACCATGTTAAGCCCTTCTAATAATAGCCAAATAAAGTTCAAAGATATTTATGAACACACTAAAACAATATCGAGTAAATTTGTTTTTTAAATCCATTTGACCATAATTTATAGTGGTTACCATGAGAAAACTTGTCTTTTTATCCATTTCCAACCTGCATGTCAGATAATAGATGATTTGAAAATTTTGATATTTTCAAGTCAAAATGGCTCATTACCAACCCTTTGGAAACGATAAGTTTTGAGGTGAAAATTAATTTTTTTGAAATGGTCTAGTAATTGAAGTTTATGTTGGCAAAGACTAAAAATTAAGGTTTCACCATGTTAAGCCCTTCAAATAATAGCCAAATAAAGTTCAAAGATATTTATGATTGCACTAAAACAATATCGAGTAAATTTGTTTTTTAAATCCATTTGACCATAATTTATAGTAGTTACCATGAGAAAACTTGTCTTTTTATCCATTTCCAACATGCATGTCAGATAATAGATGATTTGAAAATTTTTATATTTTCAAGTCAAAATGGCTCATTCCCAAAGGTGAAATCGACAAGTTTTGAGCTGAAAATTTAATTTTTTTAAATGGTATAATATTTGAAGTTTGTATTTCGAATCACTAAAAATTGAGGTTTCACCATGTTAAGCCCTTCAAATAATAGCCAAATGAAGTTCAAAAATATTTGTAAACACACTAAAAAAATATTGAGTAAATTTGATATTTGAATCCATTTGACCCTAATTTATAGTGGTTACCATGATAAAAAAATTCTTTTTAGCTATTTCCAACATGCATGTTAGATAATAGATGATTTGAAAATTTTGATATTTTCATGTCAAAATGGCTCATTCCCAATGGTGAAATCGACAAGATTTGAGGTGAAAATTGAAAATTTTTAAATTGTCTAATATTTGAAGTTTATGTTCGGAATGACTAAAAATTGAGGTTTCACCATATTATGCCAATCAAATAATAGCCAAATGAAGTTCAAAAATATATGAGAACACACTAAAACAATATCGAGTAAATTTGATTTTTAAATCTATTTGACCATTATTTATAGTGGTTACCATGAGAAAACTTGTCTTTTTATCCATTTCCAACATTCACGTTAGATAATAGATGATTTGAAAATTTCATATTTTCAAGTGCAAATGGCTCATTACCAACCTTTTGGAAACGACAAGGACTAAAAATTGAGGTTTCACCATGTTAAGACCTTCAAATAATAGCCAAATAAATTTCAAAGATAATTATGAACACACTAAAACAATATCGAGTAAATTTGTTTTTTATATCCATTTGACCATAATTTATAGAGGTTACCATGAGAAAACTTGTCTTTTTATCCATTTCCAACATGCATGTCAGATAATAGATAATTTGAAAATTTTGATATTTTCAAGTCAAAATGGCTAATTAATTACCAACCCTTTGGAAACGATAAGTTTTGAGGTGAAAATTAAATTTTTTGAAATGGTCTAGTAATTGAAGTTTATGTTGGCAAAGACTAAAAATTGAGGTTTCACCATGTTAAGCCCTTCTAATAATAGCAAAATAAAGTTCAAAGATATTTATGATCACACTAAAACAATATCGTGTAAATTTGTTTTTTAAATCCATTTGACCATAATTTATAGTGGTTACCATGATAAAACTTATCGTTTTAGCCATTTCCAACATGCATGTCAAATAAAAGGATGATTTGAGAATTTTGATATTATCATGTCAAAATGGCTCATTTCCAAAGGTTAACCGCTTTGGAAACGACAAGTTTTGAGCTGAAAATTAAAATTTTTTAAATGGTATAATATTTGAAGTTTGTATATGGAATGATTAAAAATTAAGGTTTCACCATGTTAAGCCCTTCAAATAATAGCCAAATGAAGTCCAAAAATATTTTTAAACACACTAAAACAATATCGAGTAAATTTGATTTTTAAATCCATTTGACCATAATTTATAGTGGTTACCACGATAAAAATCTTCTTTTTAGCTATTTCAAACATGCATGTTAGATAATAGATGATTTGAAAATTTTGATATTTTCATGTCAAAATGGCTCATTCCCAAAGGTGAAATCGACAAGATTTGAGGTGAAAATTGAAATTTTTTAAATTGTCTAATATTTGAAGTTTATGTTGGGAATGACTAAAAATTGAGGTTTCACCATGTTATGCCAATCAAATAATAGCCAAATGAAGTTCAAAAATATATGTGAACACACTAAAACAATATCGAGTAAATTTGAATTTTCAATCTATTTGACCATAATTTATAGTGGTTACCATGAGAAAACTTGTCTTTTTCTCCATTTCCAACATGCATGTTAGATAATAGATGATTTGAAAATTTCATATTTTCAAGTGAAAATGGCTCATTACCAACCTTTTGGAAATGATAAGTTTTGAGGTGAAAATTAATTTTTTTGAAATGGTCTAGTAATTGAAGTTTATGTTGGCAAGGACTAAAAATTGAGGTTTCACCATGATAAGCCCTTTAAATAATAGCCAAATAAAGTTAAAAGATATTTATGATCACAATAAGACAATATCTTGTAAATTTTTTTTTTAAATCCATCTGACCATAATTTGTAGAGGTTACCATGATAAAACTTATCGTTTTAGCCATTTTCAACATGCATGTCAAATAAAAGGATGATTTGAGAATTTTGATATTATCATGTCAAAATGGCTCATTTCCAAATGTTAACCGCTTTGGAAACGACAAGTTTTGAGCTGCAAATTTAAATTTTTTAAATGGTATAATATTTTAAGTTTGTATTTGGAATGATTAAAAATTGAGGTTTTACCATGTTAAGCCCTTCAAATAATAGCCAAATAAAGTTCAAAAATATTTGTAAACACACTAAAACAATATTGAGTAAATTTGATATTTAAATCCATTTGACCATAATTTATAGTGGTTACCATGATAAAAATATTTTTTTTAGCTATTTCCAACATGCATGTTAGATAATAGATGATTTGAAAATTTTGATATTTTCATGTCAAAATGGCTCATTCCCAATGGTGAAATCGACAAGATTTGAGGTGAAAATTGAAAATTTTTAAATTGTCTAATATTTGAAGTTTATGTTCGGAATGACTAAAAATTGAGGTTTCACCATGTTATGCCAATCAAATAATAGCCAAATGAAGTTCAAAAATATATGAGAACACACTAAAACAATATCGAGTAAATTTGATTTTTAAATCTATTTGACCATTATTTATAGTGGTTACCATGAGAAAACTTGTCTTTTTATCCATTTCCAACAGTCACGTTAGATAATAGATGATTTGAAAATTTCATATTTTCAAGTGCAAATGGCTCATTACCAACCTTTTGGAAACGACAAGGACTAAAAATTGAGGTTTCACCATGTTAAGACCTTCAAATAATAGCCAAATAAATTTCAAAGATAATTATGATGAACACACTAAAACAATATCGAGTAAATTTTTTTTTTAAATCCATTTGACCATAATTTATAATGGTTACCATGAGAAAACTTGTCTTTTTATCCATTTCCAACATGCATGTCAGATAATAGATTATTTGAAAATTTTGATATTTCAAGTCACAATGGCTCATTAGCAAACCTTTGGAAACGATAAGTTTTGAGGTGAAAATTAATTTTTTTGAAATGGTCTAGTAATTGAAGTTTATGTTGGCAAAGACTAAAAATTGAGGTTTCACCATGTTAAGCCCTTCGAATAATAGCCAAATAAAGTTCAAAGTTATTTATGATCACACTAAAACAATATCGAGTAAATTTGTTTTTTAAATCCATTTGTCCATAATTTATAGTGGTTACCATGATAAAACTTATCTTTTTAGCCATTTCCAACATGCATGTCAAATAACAGGATGATCTGAAAATTTTGATATTATCATGTCAAAATGGCTCATTTCCAAAGGTTAACCGCTTTGGAAACGACAAGTTTTGAGCTGAAAATTTAAATTTTTTAAATGGTATAATATTTTAAGTTTGTATATGGAATGACTAAAAATTGAGGTTTCA
Source organism: Linum usitatissimum (assembly GCA_030674075.2). Lineage (NCBI taxonomy): Eukaryota > Viridiplantae > Streptophyta > Magnoliopsida > Malpighiales > Linaceae > Linum > Linum usitatissimum. The sequence goes on along the minus strand of JAUJYP020000433.1, from coordinate 38,081 downwards.
CCATGTTAAGCCCTTCAAATAATAGCCAAATGAAGTCGAAAAATATTTATAAACACAGTAAAACAATATCGAGTAAATTAGATTTTTAAATCCATTTGACCATAATTTATAGTGGTTACCATGATAAAAATCTTCTTTTTAGCTATTTCAAACATGCATGTTAGATAATAGATGATTTGAAAAATTTGATATTTTCATGTCAAAATGGCTCATTCCCAAAGGTGAAATCGACAAGATTTGAGGTGAAAATTGAAATTTTTTAAATTGTCTAATATTTGAAGTTTATGTTGGCAATGACTAAAAATTGAGGTTTCACCATGTTATGCCAATCAAATAATAGCCAAATGAAGTTCAAAAATATATGTGAACACACTAAAACAATATCGAGTAAATTTGAATTTTCAATCTATTTGACCATAATTTATAGTGGTTACCATGAGAAAACTTGTCTTTTTATCCATTTCCAACATGCATGTTAGATAATAGATGATTTGAAAGTTTCATATTTTCAAGTGAAAATGGCTCATTACCAACCTTTTGGAAACGATAAGTTTTGAGGTGAAAATTAATTTTTTTGAAATGGTCTAGTAATTGAAGTTTATGTTGGCAATGACTAAAAATTGAGGTTTCACCATGTTAAGCCCTTCAAATAATAGCCAAATAAAGTTCAAAGATATTTATGATCACACTAAAACAATATCGTGTAAATTTGTTTTTTAAATCCATTTGACCATAATTTGTAGTGGTTACCATGATAAAACTTATCGTTTTAGCCATTTCCAACATGCATGTCAAATAAAAGGTTGATTTGAGAATTTTGACATTATCATGTCAAAATGGCTCATTTCCAAAGGTTAACCGCTTTGGAAACGACATGTTTTGAGCTGAAAATTTAAATTTTTTAAATGGTATAATATTATAAGTTTGTATTTGGAATGATTAAAAATTAAGGTTTCACCATGTTAAGCCCGTCAAATAATAGCCAAATGAAGTTCAAAAATATTTGTAAACACACTAAAACAATATCGAGTAAATTTGATATTTAAATCCATATGACCATAATTTATAGTGGTTACCATGAGAAAACTTGTCTTTTTATCCATTTCCAACATTCATGTTAGATAATAGATGATTTCAAAATTTCATATTTTCAAGTGAAAATGGCTCATTACTAACCTTTTGGAAACGATTAGTTTTGAGGTCAAAATTAATTTTTTTGAAATGGTCTAGTAATTGAAGTTTATGTTGGCAAAGACTAAAAATTGAGGTTTCACCATGTTAAGCCCTTCAAATAATAGCCAAATAAAGTTCAAAGATATTTATGAACACACTAAAACAATATAGAGTAAATTTTTTTTTAAATCCATTTGACTATAATTTATAGTGGTTACCATGAGAAAACTTGTCTTTTTATCCATTTCCAACATGCATGTCAGATAATAGATGATTTGAAAATTTTGATATTTTCAAGTCAAAATGGCTCATTAGCAACCCTTTGGCAACGATAAGTTTTGAGGTGAAAATTAAATTATTTAAAATTGTCTAATATTTGAAGTTTATGTTCGGAATGACTAAAAATTGAGGTTTCACCATGTTATGCCAATCAAATAATAGCCAAATGAAGTTCAAAAATATATGAGAACACACTAAAACAATATCGAGTAAATTTGATTTTTAAATCTATTTGACCATTATTTATAGTGGTTACCATGAGAAAACTTGTCTTTTTATCCATTTCCAACATTCATGTTAGATAATAGATGATTTGAAAATTTCATATTTTCAAGTGAAAATGGCTCATTACTAACTTTGTTGGAAACGATTAGTTTTGAGGTGAAAATTAAATTTTTTGAAATGGTCTAGTAATTGAAGTTTATGTTGGCAAGGACTAAAAATTGAGGTTTCACCATGTTAAGCCCTTCAAATAATAGCCAAATAAAGTTCAACGATATTTATGAACACACTAAAACAATATAGAGTAAATTTGTTTTTTAAATCCATTTGACTATAATTTATAGTGGTTACCATGAGAAAACTTGTCTTTTTATCCATTTCCAACATGCATGTCAGATAATAGATGATTTGAAAATTTTGATATTTTCAAGTCAAAATGGCTCATTAGCAACCCTTTGGCAACGATAAGTTTTGAGGTGAAAATTAAATTTTTTAAAATGGTCTAGTAATTGAAGTTTATGTTGGCAAGGACTAAAAATTGAGGTTTCACCATGTTAAGCCCTTCAAATAATAGCCAAATAAAGTTCAAAGATATTTATGAACACAGTAAAACAATATCGAGTAAATTTGTTTTTTAAATCCATTTGACCATAATTTATAGTGGTTACCATGAGAAAACTTGTCGTTTTATCCATTTCCAACATGCATGTCACATAATAGATGATTTGAAAATTTTGATATTTTCAAGTCAAAATGGCTCATTAGCAACCCTTTGGAAATGATAAGTTTTGAGGTGAAAATTAAATTTTTTGAAATGGTCTAGTTATTGAAGTTAATGTTGGCAAACACTAAAAATTGAGGTTTTACCATGTTAAGCCCTTCAAATAATAGCCAAATAAAGTTCAAAGATATTTATGATCACACTAAAACAATATCGAGTAAATTTGTTTTTTAAATCGATTTGACCATAATTTATAGAGGTTACCATGATAAAACTTATCGTTTTAGCCATTTCCAACATGCATGCCAAATAAATGGATGATTTGAGAATTTTGACATTATCATGTCAAAATGGCTCATTTCCAAAGGTTAACCGCTTCGGAAACGACATGTTTTGAGCTGAAAATTTAAATTTTTTAAATGGTATAATATTTTAAGTTTGTATTTGGAATGATTAAAAATTGAGGTTTCACCATGTTAAGTCCTTCAAATAATAGCCAAATAAAGTTCAAAGATATTTATGAACACAAGTAAAACAATATCGAGTAAATTTGATTTTTAAATCCATTTGACCATAATTTATAGTGGTTAGCATGATAAAATTTGTCTTTTTAGCCATTTCCAACATGCATGTCAAATAATAGATGATTTGAAAATTTTGATATTTTCATTTCAAAATGGCTCATTACCAACCCTTTGGAAACGATAAGTTTTGAGGTGAAAATTAATTTTTTTGAAATGGTCTAGTAATTTAAGTTTATGTTGGCAAAGACTAAAAATTGAGATTTCGCCATGTTAAGCCCTTCAAATAATAGCCAAATAAAGTTCAAAGATATTTATGATCACACTAAAACAATATCGAGTAAATTTGGTTTTTAAATCCATTTGACCATAATTTATAGTGGTTAAAATGATAAAACTTATCTTTTTCGCCATTTCCAACATGCATGTCAAATAAAAGGATGATCTAAGAAGTTTGATAATATCATGTCAAAATGGCTCATTTCAAAAGGTTAACCGCTTTGGAAACGACAAGTTTTGAGCTGAAAATTTAAATTTTTTAAATGGTATAATATTTGAAGTTTGTATTTGGAATGATTAAAAATTGAGGTGTCAACATGTTAAGCCAATCAAATAATAGCCAAATGAAGTTCAAAAATATTTGTAAACACACTAAAACAATATCGAGTAAATTTGATATTTAAATCCATTTGACTATAATTTATAGTGATTACCATGATAAAATTTTTCTTTTTAGCTATTTCCAACATGCATGTTAGATAGTAGATGATTTGAAAATTTTGATATTTTAATGTCAAAATGGCTCATTCCCAAAGATGAAATCGACAAGATTTGAGGTGAAAATTGAAATTTTTTAAATTGTCTAATATTTGAAGTTTATGTTGGGAATGACTACAAATTGAGGTTTCACAATGTTATGCCAATCAAATAATAGCCAAATGAAGTTCAAAAATATATGTGAACACACTAAAACAATATTGAGTAAATTTGATTTTTAAATCTATTTGACCATTATTTATAGTGGTTACCATGAGAAAACTTGTGTTTTTATACATTTCCAACATTCATGTTAGATAATAGATGATTTGAAAATTTCATATTTTCAAGTGAAAATGGCTCATTACCAACCTTTTGGAAACGATCAGTTTTGAGGTGAAAATTAAATTTTTTGAAATGGTCTAGGAATTGAAGTTTATGTTTGCAAGGACTAAAAATTGAGGTTTCACCATGTTAAGCCCTTCAAATAATAGCCAAATAAAGTTCAAAGATATTTATGAACACACTAAAACAATATAGAGTAAATTTTTTTTTTAAATCCATTTGACTATAATTTATAGTGGTTACCATGAGAAAACTTGTCTTTTTATCCATTTCCAACATGCATGTCGATAATAGATGATTTGAAAATTTTGATATTTTCAAGTCAAAATGGCTCATTAGCAACCCTTTGGCAACGATTAGTTTTGAGGTGAAAATTAAATTTTTAAATTGTCTAATATTTGAAGTTTATGTTGGGAATGACTAAAAATTGAGGTTTCACCATGTTATGCCAATCAAATAATAGCGAAATGAAGTTCAAAAATATATGTGAACACACTAAAACAATATCGATTAAATTTGATTTTTAAATCTATTTGACCATAATTTATAGTGGTTACCATGAGAAAACTTGTGTTTTTATACATTTCCAACATTCATGTTAGATAATAGATGATTTGAAAATTTCATATTTTCAAGTGAAAATGGCTCATTACCAACCTTTTGGAAACGATCAGTTTTGAGGTGAAAATTAAATTTTTTGAAATGGTCTAGGAATTGAAGTTTATGTTTGCAAGGACTAAAAATTGAGGTTTCACCATGTTAAGCCCTTCAAATAATAGCCAAATAAAGTTCAAAGGTATTTATGAACACACTAAAACAATATAGAGTAAATTTATTTTTTAAATCCATTTGACTATAATTTATAGTGGTTACCATGAGAAAACTTGTCTTTTTATCCATTTCCAACATGCATGTCGGATAATAGATGATTTGAAAATTTTGATATTTTTAAGTCAAAATGGCTCAATAGCAACCCTTTGGCAACGATAAGTTTTGAGGTGAAAATTAAATTTTTTAAAATGGTCTAGTAATTGAAGTTTATGTTGGCAAGGACTAAAAATTGAGGTTTCACCATGTTAAGCCCTTCAAATAATAGCCAAATAAAGTTCAAAGATATTTATGAACACACTAAAACAATATAGCGTAAATTTGTTTTTTAAATCCATTTTACTATAATTTATAGTGGTTACCATTAGAAAACTTGTCTTTTTATCCATTTCCAACATGCATGTCAGATAATAGATGATTTGAAAATTTTGATATTTTCAAGTCAAAATGGCTCATTAGCAACCCTTTGGCAACGATAAGTTTTGAGGTGAAAATTAAATTTTTTAAAATGGTCTAGTAATTGAAGTTTATGTTGGCAAGGACTAAAAATTGAGGTTTCACCATGTTAAGCCCTTCAAATAATAGCCAAATAAAGTTCAAAGATATTTATGAACACGATAAAACAATATCGAGTAAATTTGTTTTTTAAATCCATTTGACCATAATTTATAATGGTTACCATGAGAAAACTTGTCTTTTTATCCATTTCCAACATGCATGTCACATAATAGATGATTTGAAAATTTTGATATTTTCAAGTCAAAATGGCTCATTAGCAACCCTTTGGAAATGATAAGTTTTGAGGTGAAAATTAAATTTTTTGAAATGGTCTAGTTATTGAAGTTAATGTTGGCAAAGACTAAAAATTGAGGTTTTACCATGTTAAGCCCTTCAAATAATAGCCAAATAAAGTTCAAAGATATTTATGATCACACTAAAACAATATCGAGTAAATTTGTTTTTTAAATCGATTTGACCATAATTTATAGAGGTTACCATGATAAAACTTATCTTTTTAGCCATTTCCAACATGCATGCCAAATAAATGGATGATTTGAGAATTTTGACATTATCATGTCAAAATGGCTCATTTCCAAAGGTTAACCGCTTTGGAAACGACATGTTTTAAGCTGAAAATTTAAATTTTTTAAATGGTATAATATTTTAAGTTTGTATTTGGAATGATTAAAAATTGAGGTTTCACCATGTTAAGCCCTTCAAATAATAGCCAAATAAAGTTCAAAGGTATTTATGAACACACTAAAACAATATAGAGTAAATTTATTTTTTAAATCCATTTGACTATAATTTATAGTGGTTACCATGAGAAAACTTGTCTTTTTATCCATTTCCAACATGCATGTCAGATAATAGATGATTTGAAAATTTTGATATTTTTAAGTCAAAATGGCTCAATAGCAACCCTTTGGCAACGATAAGTTTTGAGGTGAAAATTAAATTTTTTAAAATGGTCTAGTAATTGAAGTTTATGTTGGCAAGGACTAAAAATTGAGGTTTCACCATGTTAAGCCCTTCAAATAATAGCCAAATAAAGTTCAAAGATATTTATGAACACACTAAAACAATATAGCGTAAATTTGTTTTTTAAATCCATTTTACTATAATTTATAGTGGTTACCATTAGAAAACTTGTCTTTTTATCCATTTCCAACATGCATGTCGGATAATAGATGATTTGAAAATTTTGATATTTTCAAGTCAAAATGGCTCATTAGCAACCCTTTGGCAACGATAAGTTTTGAGGTGAAAATTAAATTTTTTAAAATGGTCTAGTAATTGAAGTTTATGTTGGCAAGGACTAAAAATTGAGGTTTCACCATGTTAAGCCCTTCAAATAATAGCCAAATAAAGTTCAAAGATATTTATGAACACAGTAAAACAATATCGAGTAAATTTGTTTTTTAAATCCATTTGACCATAATTTATAATGGTTACCATGAGAAAACTTGTCTTTTTATCCATTTCCAACATGCATGTCACATAATAGATGATTTGAAAATTTTGATATTTTCAAGTCAAAATGGCTCATTAGCAACCCTTTGGAAATGATAAGTTTTGAGGTGAAAATTAAATTTTTTGAAATGGTCTAGTTATTGAAGTTAATGTTGGCAAAGACTAAAAATTGAGGTTTTACCATGTTAAGCCCTTCAAATAATAGCCAAATAAAGTTCAAAGATATTTATGATCACACTAAAACAATATCGAGTAAATTTGTTTTTTAAATCGATTTGACCATAATTTATAGAGGTTACCATGATAAAACTTATCTTTTTAGCCATTTCCAACATGCATGCCAAATAAATGGATGATTTGAGAATTTTGACATTATCATGTCAAAATGGCTCATTTCCAAAGGTTAACCGCTTTGGAAACGACATGTTTTAAGCTGAAAATTTAAATTTTTTAAATGGTATAATATTTTAAGTTTGTATTTGGAATGATTAAAAATTGAGGTTTCACCATGTTAAGCCCTTCAAATAATAGCCAAATAAAGTTCAAAGATATTTATGAACACAAGTAAAACAATATCGAGTAAATTTGATTTTTAAATCCATTTGACCATAATTTATAGTGGTTAGCATGATAAAATTTGTCTTTTTAGCCATTTCCAACATGCATGTCAAATAATAGATGATTTGAAAATTTTGATATTTTCATTTCAAAATGGCTCATTACCAACCCTTTGGAAACGATAAGTTTTGAGGTGAAAATTATTTTTTTTGAAATGGTCTAGTAATTTAAGTTTATGTTGGCAAAGACTAAAAATTGAGATTTCACCATGTTAAGCCCTTCAAATAATAGCCAAATAAAGTTCAAAGATATTTATGATCACACTAAAACAATATCGAGTAAATTTGGTTTTTAAATCCATTTGACCACAATTTATAGTGGTTAAAATGATAAAACTTATCTTTTTCGCCATTTCCAACATGCATGTCAAATAAAAGGATGATCTAAGAAGTTTGATAATATCATGTCAAAATGGCTCATTTCAAAAGGTTAACCGCTTTGGAAACGACAAGTTTTGAGCTGAAAATTTAAATTTTTTAAATGGTATAATATTTGAAGTTTGTATTTGGAATGATTAAAAATTGAGGTGTCAACATGTTAAGCCAATCAAATAATAGCCAAATGAAGTTCAAAAATATTTGTAAACACACTAAAACAATATCGAGTAAATTTGATATTTAAATCCATTTGACTATAATTTATAGTGATTACCATGATAAAATTTTTCTTTTTAGCTATTTCCAACATGCATGTTAGATAGTAGATGATTTGAAAATTTTTATATTTTAATGTCAAAATGGCTCATTCCCAAAGATGAAATCGACAAGATTTGAGGTGAAAATTGAAATTTTTTAAATTGTCTAATATTTGAAGTTTATGTTGGGAATGACTACAAATTGAGGTTTCACAATGTTATGCCAATCAAATAATAGCCAAATGAAGTTCAAAAATATATGTGAACACACTAAACCAATATTGAGTAAATTTGATTTTTAAATCTATTTGACCATTATTTATAGTGGTTACCATGAGAAAACTTGTGTTTTTATCCATTTCCAACATTCATGTTAGATAATAGATGATTTGAAAATTTCATATTTTCAAGTGAAAATGGCTCATTACCAACCTTTTGGAAACGTTCGGTTTTGAGGTGAAAATTAAATTTTTTGAAATGGTCTAGGAATTGAAGTTTATGTTTGCAAGGACTAAAAATTGAGGTTTCACCATGTTAAGCCCTTCAAATAATAGCCAAATAAAGTTCAAAGGTATTTATGAACACACTAAAACAATATAGAGTAAATTTATTTTTTAAATCCATTTGACTATAATTTATAGTGGTTACCATGAGAAAACTTGTCTTTTTATCCATTTCCAACATGCATGTCAGATAATAGATGATTTGAAAATTTTGATATTTTTAAGTCAAAATGGCTCAATAGCAACCCTTTGGCAACGATAAGTTTTGAGGTGAAAATTAAATTTTTTAAAATGGTCTAGTAATTGAAGTTTATGTTGGCAAGGACTAAAAATTGAGGTTTCACCATGTTAAGCCCTTCAAATAATAGCCAAATAAAGTTCAAAGATATTTATGATCACACTAAAACAATATCGAGTAAATTTGTTTTTTAAATCGATTTGACCATAATTTATATTGGTTACCATGATAAAACTTATCGTTTTAGCCATTTCCAACATGCATGCCAAATAAAAGGATGATTTGAGAATTTTGATATTATCATGTCAAAATGGCTCATTTCCAAAGGTTAACCACTTTGGAAACGACAAGTTTTGAGTTGAAAATTTAAATTTTTTAAATGGTATAATATTTTAAGTTTGTTTTTGGAATGATTAAAAATTGAGGTTTCACCATGTCAAGCCCTTCAAATAATAGCCAAATGAAGTTCAAAAATATTTGTAATCACACTAAAACAATATCGAGTAAATTTGATATTTAAATCCATTTGACCATAATTTATAGTGGTTACCATGATAAAATTTTTCTTTTTAGCTATTTCCAACATGCATGTTAGATAGTAGATGATTTGAAAATTTTTATATTTTAATGTCAAAATGGCTCATTCCCAAAGATGAAATCGACAAGATTTGAGGTGAAAATTGAAATTTTTTAAATTGTCTAATATTTGAAGTTTATGTTGGGAATGACTACAAATTGAGGTTTCACAATGTTATGCCAATCAAATAATAGCCAAATGAAGTTCAAAAATATATGTGAACACACTAAACCAATATTGAGTAAATTTGATTTTTAAATCTATTTGACCATTATTTATAGTGGTTACCATGAGAAAACTTGTGTTTTTATCCATTTCCAACATTCATGTTAGATAATAGATGATTTGAAAATTTCATATTTTCAAGTGAAAATGGCTCATTACCAACCTTTTGGAAACGTTCAGTTTTGAGGTGAAAATTAAATTTTTTGAAATGGTCTAGGAATTGAAGTTTATGTTTGCAAGGACTAAAAATTGAGGTTTCACCATGTTAAGCCCTTCAAATAATAGCCAAATAAAGTTCAAAGGTATTTATGAACACACTAAAACAATATAGAGTAAATTTATTTTTTAAATCCATTTGACTATAATTTATAGTGGTTACCATGAGAAAACTTGTCTTTTTATCCATTTCCAACATGCATGTCGATAATAGATGATTTGAAAATTTTGATATTTTTAAGTCAAAATGGCTCAATAGCAACCCTTTGGCAACGATAAGTTTTGAGGTGAAAATTAAATTTTTTAAAATGGTCTAGTAATTGAAGTTTATGTTGGCAAGGACTAAAAATTGAGGTTTCACCATGTTAAGCCCTTCAAATAATAGCCAAATAAAGTTCAAAGATATTTATGATCACACTAAAACAATATCGAGTAAATTTGTTTTTTAAATCGATTTGACCATAATTTATAGTGGTTACCATGATAAAACTTATCGTTTTAGCCATTTCCAACATGCATGCCAAATAAAAGGATGATTTGAGAATTTTGATATTATCATGTCAAAATGGCTCATTTCCAAAGGTTAACCACTTTGGAAACGACAAGTTTTGAGCTGAAAATTTAAATTTTTTAAATGGTATAATATTTTAAGTTTGTTTTTGGAATGATTAAAAATTGAGGTTTCACCATGTCAAGCCCTTCAAATAATAGCCAAATGAAGTTCAAAAATATTTGTAATCACACTAAAACAATATCGAGTAAATTTGATATTTAAATCCATTTGACCATAATTTATAGTGGTTACCATGATAAAATTTTTCTTTTTAGCTATTTCCAACATGCATGTTATATAATAGATGATTTGAAAATTTTGATATTTTCATGTCAAAATGGCTCATTCCCAAAGGTGAAATCGATAAGATTTGAGGTGAAAATGAAATTTTTTAAATTGTCTAATATTTTAAGTTTATGTTGGGAATGACTAAAATTGAGGTTTCATCATGTTAAGCCAATCAAATAATAGCCAAATGAAGTTCAAAAATATTTGTAAACACACTAAAACAATATCGAGTAAATTTGATTTTTAAATCCATTTGACCATAATTTATAGTGGTTAGCATGAAAAAACTTGTCTTTTTAGCCATTTCCAACATGCATGTCAAATAATAGATGATTTGAAAATTTTGATATTTTCATTTCAAAATGGCTCATTACCAACCCTTTGGAAACGATAAGTTTTAAGGTGAAAATTAAATTTTTTGAAATGGTCTAGTAATTTAAGTTTATGTTGGCAAAGACTAAAAATTGAGATTTCACCATGTTAAGCCCTTCAAATAATAGCCAAATAAAGTTCAAAGATATTTATGATCACACTAAAACAATATTGAGTAAATTTGATTTTTAAATCCATTTGACCATAATTTATAGTGGTTAAAATGATAAAACTTATCTTTTTCGCCATTTCCAACATGCATGTCAAATAAAAGGATGATCTAAGAATTTTGATATTATCATGTCAAAATGGCTCATTTCAAAAAGTTAACCGCTTTGGAAACGACAAGTTTTGAGCTGAAAATTTAAATTTTTTAAATGGTATAATATTTGAAGTTTGTATTTGGAATGATTAAAAATTGAGGTGTCAACATGTTAAGCCAATCAAATGATAGCCAAATGAAGTTCAAAAATATTTGTAAACACACTAAAACAATATCGACTAATTTGATTTTTAAATCCATTTGACCATAATTTATAGTGGTTAGCATGATAAAATTTGTCTTTTTAGCCATTTCCAACATGCATGTCAAATAATTGATGATTTGAAAATTTTGATATTTTCATGTCACAATGGCTCATTCCCAAAGGTCAAATCTACAAGATTTGAGGTGAAAATTGAAATTTTTAAAATGGTCTAATATTTGAAGTTTATGTTGGGAATGACTAAAAATTGAGGTTTCACCATGTTAAGCCCATCAAATAATAGCCGAATGAATATAAAAAATATTTGTAAACACACTAAAACAATATCGAGTAAATTTGATTTTTTAATCCATTTGACCATAATTTATAGTGGTTACCATGATAAAAATTTTCTTTTTAGCTATTTCCATCATGCATGTTAGATAATAGATGATTTGAAAATTTTGATATTTTCATGTCAAAATAGCTCATTCCCAAAGGTCAAATCGACAAGATTTGTGGTGAAAATTGAAATTTTTTAAATGGTCTATTATTTGAAGTTTATGTTGGGAATGGCTAAAAATTGAGGTTTCACCATGTTAAGCCCATCAAATAATAGCCGACTGAAGATAAAAAATATTTGTAAACACACTAAAACAATATCGAGTAAATTTGATTTTTAAATCCATTTGACCATAATTTATAGTGGTTACCATGAGAAAACTTGTCTTTTTATCCATTTCCAACATGCATGTCGATAATAGATGATTTGAAAATTTTGATATTTTCAAGTCAAAATGGCTCATTACCAACCCTTTGGAAATGATAAGTTTTGAGGTGAAAATTAATTTTTTTGAAATGGTCTAGTAATTGAAGTTTATGTTGGCAAAGACTAAAAATTGAGGTTTCACCATGTTAAGCCCTTCAAATAATAGCCAAATAAAGTTCAAAGATATTTATGATCACACTAAAACAATATCGAGTAAATTTGTTTTTTAAATCGATTTGACCATAATTTATAGTGGTTACCATGATAAAACTTATCGTTTTAGCCATTTCCAACATGCATGCCAAATAATAGATGATTTGAAAATTTTGATATTTTCATGTCAAAATGGCTCATTTCCAAAGGTTAACCACTTTGGAAACGACAAGTTTTGAGCTGAAAATTTAAATTTTTTAAATGGTATAATATTTTAAGTTTGTTTTTGGAATGATTAAAAATTGAGGTTTCACCATGTTAAGCCCTTCAAATAATAGCCAAATGAAGTTCAAAAATATTTGTAATCACACTAAAACAATATCGAGTAAATTTGATATTTAAATCCATTTGACCATAATTTATAGTGGTTACCATGATAAAATTTTTCTTTTTAGCTATTTCCAACATGCATGTTATATAATAGATGATTTGAAAATTTTGATATTTTCATGTCAAAATGGCTCATTCCCAAAGGTGAAACCGATAAGATTTGAGGTGAAAATGAAATTTTTTAAATTGTCTAATATTTTAAGTTTATGTTGGGAATGACTAAAATTGAGGTTTCATCATGTTAAGCCAATCAAATAATAGCCAAATGAAGTTCAAAAATATTTGTAAACACACTAAAACAATATCGAGTAAATTTGATTTTTAAATCCATTTGACCATAATTTATAGTGGTTAGCATGAAAAAATTTGTCTTTTTAGCCATTTCCAACATGCATGTCCAATAATAGATGATTTGAAAATTTTGATATTTTCATTTCAAAATGGCTCATTACCAACCCTTTGGAAACGATAAGTTTTGAGGTGAAAATTAATTTTTTTGAAATGGTCTAGTAATTTAAGTTTATGTTGGCAAAGACTAAAAATTGAGATTTCACCATGTTAAGCCCTTCAAATAATAGCCAAATAAAGTTCAAAGATATTTAAGGTCACACTAAAACAATATCGAGTAAATTTGGTTTTTAAATACATTTGACCATAATTTATAGTGGTTAAAATGATAAAACTTATCTTTTTCGCCATTTCCAACATGCATGTCAAATAAAAGGATGATCTAAGAATTTTGATATTATCATGTCAAAATGGCTCATTTCAAAAGGTTAACCGCTTTGGAAACGACAAGTTTTGAGCTGAAATTTTAAATTTTTTAAATGGTATAATATTTGAAGTTTGTATTTGGAATGATTAAAAATTGAGGTGTCAACATGTTAAGCCAATCAAATAATAGCCAAATGAAGTTCAAAAATATTTGTAAACACACTAAAACAATATCGAGTAAATTTGATATTTAAATCCATTTGACTATAATTTATAGTGATTACCATGATAAAATTTTTCTTTTTAGCTATTTCCAACATGCATGTTAGATAGTAGATGATTTGAAAATTTTGATATTTTAATGTCAAAATGGCTCATTCCCAAAGATGAAATCGACAAGATTTGAGGTGAAAATTGAAATTTTTTAAATTGTCTAATATTTGAAGTTTATGTTGGGAATGACTACAAATTGAGGTTTCACAATGTTATGCCAATCAAATAATAGCCAAATGAAGTTCAAAAATATATGTGAACACACTAAACCAATATTGAGTAAATTTGATTTTTAAATCTATTTGACCATTATTTATAGTGGTTACCATGAGAAAACTTGTGTTTTTATACATTTCCAACATTCATGTTAAATAATAGATGATTTGAAAATTTCATATTTTCAAGTGAAAATTGCTCATTACCAACCTTTTGGAAACGATCAGTTTTGAGGTGAAAATTAAATTTTTTGAAATGGTCTAGGAATTGAAGTTTATGTTTGCAAGGACTAAAAATTGAGGTTTCACCATGTTAAGCCCTTCAAATAATAGCCAAATAAAGTTCAAAGATATTTATGAACACACTAAAACGATATAGAGTAAATTTGTTTTTTAAATCCATTTGACTATAATTTATAGTGGTTACCATGAGAAAACTTGTCTTTTTATCCATTTCCAACATGCATGTCAGATAATAGATGATTTGAAAATTTTGATATTTTCAAGTCAAAATGGCTCATTAGCAACCCTTTGGCAACGATTAGTTTTGAGGTGAAAATTAAATTATTTAAAATTGTCTAATATTTGAAGTTTATGTTCAGAATGACTAAAAATTGAGGTTTCACCATGTTATGCCAATCAAATAATAGCCAAATGAAGTTCAAAAATATATGAGAACACACTAAAACAATATCGAGTAAATTTGATTTTTAAATCTATTTGACCATTATTTATAGTGGTTACCATGAGAAAACTTGTGTTTTTATACATTTCCAACATTCATGTTAAATAATAGATGATTTGAAAATTTCATATTTTCAAGTGAAAATTGCTCATTACCAACCTTTTGGAAACGATCAGTTTTGAGGTGAAAATTAAATTTTTTGAAATGGTCTAGGAATTGAAGTTTATGTTTGCAAGGACTAAAATTTGAGGTTTCACCATGTTAAGCCCTTCAAATAATAGCCAAATAAAGTTCAAAGATATTTATGAACACACTAAAACGATATAGAGTAAATTTGTTTTTTAAATCCATTTGACTATAATTTATAGTGGTTACCATGAGAAAACTTGTCTTTTTATCCATTTCCAACATGCATGTCGGATAATAGATGATTTGAAAATTTTGATATTTTCAAGTCAAAATGGCTCATTAGCAACCCTTTGGCAACGATTAGTTTTGAGGTGAAAATTAAATTATTTAAAATTGTCTAATATTTGAAGTTTATGTTCAGAATGACTAAAAATTGAGGTTTCACCATGTTATGCCAATCAAATAATAGCCAAATGAAGTTCAAAAATATATGAGAACACACTAAAACAATATCGAGTAAATTTGATTTTTAAATCTATTTGACCATTATTTATAGTGGTTACCATGAGAAAACTTGTCTTTTTATCCATTTCCAACATTCATGTTAGATAATAGATGATTTGAAAATTTCATATTTTCAAGTGAAAATGGCTCATTACTAACCTTTTGGAAACGATTAGTTTTGAGGTGAAAATTAAATTTTTTGAAATGGTCTAGTAATTGAAGTTTATGTTGGCAAGGACTAAAAATTGAGGTTTCACCATGTTAAGCCCTTCAAATAATAGCCAAATAAAGTTCAAAGATATTTATGAACACACTAAAACAATATAGAGTAAATTTTTTTTTTAAATCCATTTGACTATAATTTATAGTGGTTACCATGAGAAAACTTGTCTTTTTATCCATTTCCAACATGCATGTCAGATAATAGATGATTTGAAAATTTTGATATTTTCAAGTCAAAATGGCTCATTAGCAACCCTTTGGCAACGATTAGTTTTGAGGTGAAAATTAAATTATTTAAAATTGTCTAATATTTGAAGTTTATGTTCGGAATGACTAAAAATTGAGGTTTCACCATGTTATGCCAATCAAATAATAGCCAAATGAAGTTCAAAAATATATGAGAACACACTAAAACAATATCGAGTAAATTTGATTTTTAAATCTATTTGACCATTATTTATAGTGGTTACCATGAGAAAACTTGTCTTTTTATCCATTTCCAACATTCATGTTAGATAATAGATGATTTGAAAATTTCATATTTTCAAGTGAAAATGGCTCATTACTAAACTTTTGGAAACGATTAGTTTTGAGGTGAAAATTAAATTTTTTGAAATGGTCTAGTAATTGAAGTTTATGTTGGCAAGGACTAAAAATTGAGATTTCACCATGTTAAGCCCTTCAAATAATAGCCAAATAAAGTTCAAAGATATTTATGAACACACTAAAACAATATAGAGTAAATTTGTTTTTTAAATCCATTTGACTATAATTTATAGTGGTTACCATGAGAAAACTTGTCTTTTTATCAATTTCCAACATGCATGTCAGATAATAGATGATTTGAAAATTTTGATATTTTCAAGTCAAAATGGCTCATTAGCAACCCTTTGGCAACGATAAGTTTTGAGGTGAAAATTAAATTTTTTAAAATGGTCTAGTAATTGAAGTTTATGTTGGCAAGGACTAAAAATTGAGGTTTCACCATGTTAAGCCCTTCAAATAATAGCCAAATAAAGTTCAAAGATATTTATGAACACAGTAAAACAATATCGAGTAAATTTGTTTTTTAAATCCATTTGACCATAATTTATAGTGGTTACCATGAGAAAACTTGTCTTTTTATCCATTTCCAACATGCATGTCACATAATAGATGATTTGAAAATTTTGATATTTTCAAGTCAAAATGGCTCATTAGCAACCCTTTGGAAATGATAAGTTTTGAGGTGAAAATTAATTTTTTTGAAATGGTCTAGTAATTTAAGTTTATGTTGGCAAAGACTAAAAATTGAGATTTCACCATGTTAAGCCCTTCAAATAATAGCCAAATAAAGTTCAAAGATATTTAAGGTCACACTAAAAGAATATCGAGTAAATTTGGTTTTTAAATACATTTGACCATAATTTATAGTGGTTAAAATGATAAAACTTATCTTTTTCGCCATTTCCAACATGCATGTCAAATAAAAGGATGATCTAAGAATTTTGATATTATCATGTCAAAATGGCTCATTTCAAAAGGTTAACCGCTTTGGAAACGACAAGTTTTGAGCTGAAATTTTAAATTTTTTAAATGGTATAATATTTGAAGTTTGTATTTGGAATGATTAAAAATTGAGGTGTCAACATGTTAAGCCAATCAAATAATAGCCAAATGAAGTTCAAAAATATTTGTAAACACACTAAAACAATATCGAGTAAATTTGATTTTTAAATCCATTTGACCATAATTTATAGTGGTTAGCATGATAAAATTTGTCTTTTTAGCCATTTCCAACATGCATGTCAAATAATAGATGATTTGAAAATTTTGATATTTTCATGTCAAAATGGCTCATTCCCAAAGGTCAAATCTACAAGATTTGAGGTGAAAATTGAAATTTTTAAAATGGTCTAATATTTGAAGTTTATGTTAGGAATGACTAAAAATTGAGGTTTCACCATGTTAAGCCCATCAAATAATAGCCGAATGAATATAAAAAATATTTGTAAACACATTAAAACAATATCGAGTAAATTTGATTTTTAAATCCATTTGACCATAATTTATAGTGGTTACCATGATAAAAATTTTCTTTTTAGCTATTTCCATCATGCATGTTAGATAATAGATGATTTGAAAATTTTGATATTTTCATGTCAAAATGGCTCATTCCCAAAGGTCAAATCGACAAGATTTGTGGTGAAAATTGAAATTTTTTAAATGGTCTATTATTTGAAGTTTATGTTGGGAATGGCTAAAAATTGAGGTTTCACCATGTTAAGCCCATCAAATAATAGCCGAATGAAGATAAAAAATATTTGTAAACACACTAAAACAATATCGAGTAAATTTGATTTTTAAATCCATTTGACCATAATTTATAGTGGTTACCATGAGAAAACTTGTCTTTTTATCCATTTCCAACATGCATGTCGGATAATAGATGATTTGAAAATTTTGATATTTTCAAGTCAAAATGGCTCATTACCAACCCTTTGGAAACGATAAGTTTTGAGGTGAAAATTAAATTTTTTGAAATGGTCTAGTAATTGAAGTTTATGTTGGGAAAGACTAAAAATTGAGATTTCACCATGTTAAGCCCTTCAAATAATAGCCAAATAAAGTTCAAAGATATTTATGATCACACTAAAACAATATCGAGTAAATTTGGTTTTTAAATCCATTTGACCATAATTTATAGTGGTTAAAATGATAAAACTTATCTTTTTCGCCATTTCCAACATGCATGTCAAATAAAAGGATGATCTAAGAATTTTGATATTATCATGTCAAAATGGCTCATTTCAAAAGGTTAACTGCTTTGGAAACGACAAGTTTTGAGCTGAAAATTTAAATTTTTTAAATGGTATAATATTTGAAGTTTGTATTTGGAATGATTAAAAATTGAGGTGTCAACATGTTAAGCCAATCAAATAATAGCCAAATGAAGTTCAAAAATATTTGTAAACACACTAAAACAATATCGAGTAAATTTGATTTTTAAATCCATTTGACCATAATTTATAGTGGTTAGCATGATAAAATTTGTCTTTTTAGCCATTTCCAACATGCATGTCAAATAATAGATGATTTGAAAATTTTGATATTTTCATGTCACAATGGCTCATTCCCAAAGGTCAAATCTACAAGATTTGAGGTGAAAATTGAAATTTTTAAAATGGTCTAATATTTGATGTTTATGTTGGGAATGACTAAAAATTGAGGTTTCACCATGTTAAGCCCATCAAATAATAGCCGAATGAATATAAAAAATATTTGTAAACACACTAAAACAATATCGAGTAAATTTGATTTTTAAATCCATTTGACCATAATTTATAGTGGTTACCATGATAAAAATTTTCTTTTTAGCTATTTCCATCATGCATGTTAGATAATAGATGATTTGAAAATTTTGATATTTTCATGTCAAAATGGCTCATTCCCAAAGGTCAAATCGACAAGATTTGTGGTGAAAATTGAAATTTTTTAAATGGTCTATTATTTGAAGTTTATGTTGGGAATGGCTAAAAATTGAGGTTTCACCATGTTAAGCCCATCAAATAATAGCCGAATGAAGATAAAAAATATTTGTAAACACACTAAAACAATATCGAGTAAATTTGATTTTTAAATCCATTTGACCATAATTTATAGTGGTTACCATGAGAAAACTTGTCTTTTTATCCATTTCCAACATGCATGTCAGATAATAGATGATTTGAAAATTTTGATATTTTCAAGTCAAAATGGCTCATTACCAACCCTTTGGAAACGATAAGTTTTGAGGTGAAAATTAAATTTTTTGAAATGGTCTAGTAATTGAAGTTTATGTTGGGAAAGACTAAAAATTGAGATTTCACCATGTTAAGCCCTTCAAATAATAGCCAAATAAAGTTCAAAGATATTTATGATCACACTAAAACAATATCGAGTAAATTTGGTTTTTAAATCCATTTGACCATAATTTATAGTGGTTAAAATGATAAAACTTATCTTTTTCGCCATTTCCAACATGCATGTCAAATAAAAGGATGATCTAAGAATTTTGATATTATCATGTCAAAATGGCTCATTTCAAAAGGTTAACCGCTTTGGAAACGACAAGTTTTGAGCTGAAAATTTAAATTTTTTAAATGGTATAATATTTGAAGTTTGTATTTGGAATGATTAAAAATTGAGGTGTCAACATGTTAAGCCAATCAAATAATAGCCAAATGAAGTTCAAAAATATTTGTAAACACACTAAAACAATATCGAGTAAATTTGATTTTTAAATCCATTTGACCATAATTTATAGTGGTTAGCATGATAAAATTTGTCTTTTTAGCCATTTCCAACATGCATGTCAAATAATAGATGATTTGAAAATTTTGATATTTTCATGTCACAATGGCTCATTCCCAAAGGTCAAATCTACAAGATTTGAGGTGAAAATTGAAATTTTTAAAATGGTCTAATATTTGATGTTTATGTTGGGAATGACTAAAAATTGAGGTTTCACCATGTTAAGCCCATCAAATAATAGCCGAATGAATATAAAAAATATTTGTAAACACACTAAAACAATATCGAGTAAATTTGATTTTTAAATCCATTTGACCATAATTTATAGTGGTTACCATGATAAAAATTTTCTTTTTAGCTATTTCCATCATGCATGTTAGATAATAGATTATTTGAAAATTTTGATATTTTCATGTCAAAATGGCTCATTCCCAAAGGTCAAATCGACAAGATATGTGGTGAAAATTGAAATTTTTTAAATGGTCTATTATTTGAAGTTTATGTTGGGAATGGCTAAAAATTGAGGTTTCACCATGTTAAGCCCATCAAATAATAGCCGAATGAAGATAAAAAATATTTGTAAACACACTAAAACAATATCGAGTAAATTTGATTTTTAAATCCATTTGACCATAATTTATAGTGGTTACCATGAGAAAACTTGTCTTTTTAGCCATTTCCAACATGCATGTCGGATAATAGATGATTTGAAAATTTTGATATTTTCAAGTCAAAATGGCTCATTACCAACCCTTTGGAAACGATAAGTTTTTAGGTGAAAATTAAATTTTTTGAAATGGTCCAGTAATTGAAGTTTATGTTGGCAAAGACTAAAAATTGAGGTTTCACCATGTTACGCCCTTCACATAATAGCCAAATAAAGTTCAAAGATATTTATGATCACACTAAAACAATATCGAGTAAATTTGTTTTTTTAAATCCTTTTGACCATAATTTATAGTGGTTACCATGATAAAACTTATCTTTTTAGCCATTTCCAACATGCATGTCAAATAAAAGGATGATCTGAGAATTTTGATATTATCATGTCAAAATGGCTCATTTCCAAAGGTTAACCGCTTTGGAAACGACAAGTTTTGAGCTAAAAATTTAAATTTTTTAAATGGTATAATATTTGAAGTTTGTATATGGAATGACTAAAAATTGAGGTTTCACCATGTTAAGCCCTTCAAATAATTGCCAAATGAAGTCCAAAAATATTTGTAAACACACTAAAACAATATCGAGTAAATTAGATTTTTAAATCCATTTGACCATAATTTATAGTGGTTATCATGATAAAAAATTTCTTTTTAGCTATTTCAAACATGCATGTTAGATAATAGATGGTTTGAAAATTTTGATATTTTCATGTCAAAATGGCTCATTCCCAAAGGTCAAATCGACAAGATTTGTGGTGAAAATTGAAATTTTTTAAATGGTCTATTATTTGAAGTTTATGTTGGGAATGACTAAAAATTGAGGTTTCACCATGTTAAGCCCATCAAATAATAGCCGAATGAAGATAAAAAATATTTGTAAACACACTAAAAGAATATCGAGTAAATTTGATTTTTAAATCCATTTGACCATAATTTATAGTGGTTACCATGAGAAAACTTGTCTTTTTAGCCATTTCCAACATGCATGTCGGATAATAGATGATTTGAAAATTTTGATATTTTCAAGTCAAAATGGCTCATTACCAACCCTTTGGAAACGATAAGTTTTTAGGTGAAAATTAAATTTTTTGAAATGGTCCAGTAATTGAAGTTTATGTTGGCAAAGACTAAAAATTGAGGTTTCACCATGTTACGGCCTTCACATAATAGCCAAATAAAGTTCAAAGATATTTATGATCACACTAAAACAATATCGAGTAAATTTGTTTTTTAAATCCTTTTGACCATAATTTATAGTGGTTACCATGATAAAACTTATCTTTTTAGCCATTTCCAACATGCATGTCAAATAAAAGGATGATCTGAGAATTTTGATATTATCATGTCAAAATGGCTCATTTCCAAAGGTTAACCGCTTTGGAAACGACAAGTTTTGAGCTGAACATTTAAATTTTTTAAATGGTATAATATTTGAAGTTTGTATTTGGAATGATTAAAAATTGAGGTTTCACCATTTTAAGCCCTTCAAATAATAGCCAAATGAAGTTCAAAAATATTTGTAAACACACTAAAACAATATCGAGTAAATTTGATATTTAAATCCATTTGACCATAATTTATAGTGGTTATCATGATAAAAATTTTCTTTTCAGCTATTTCAAACATGCATGTTAGATAGTAGATGATTTGAAAATATTGATATTTTCATGACAAAATGGCTCATTCCCAAAGGTGAAATTGATAAGATTTAAGGTGAAAATGAAATTTTTTAAATTGTCTAATATTTTAAGTTTATGTTGGGAATGACTAAAATTGAGGTTTCAACATGTTAAGCCCATCAAATAATAGCCGAATGAAGATAAAAAATATTTGTAAACACACTAAAACAATATCGAGTAAATTTGATTTTTAAATCCATGTGACCATAATTTATAGTGGTTACCATGAGAAAACTTGTATTTTTATCCATTTCCAATATGCATGTCAGATAATAGATGATTTGAAAATTTTGATATTTTCATGTCAAAATGGCTCATTCCCAAAGGTCAAATCTACAAGATTTGAGGTGAAAATTGAAATTTTTAAAATGGTCTAATATTTGAAGTTTATGTTAGGAATGACTAAAAATTGAGGTTTCACCATGTTAAGCCCATCAAATAATAGCCGAATGAATATAAAAAATATTTGTAAACACACTAAAACAATATCGAGTAAATTTGATTTTTAAATCCATTTGACCATAATTTATAGTGGTTACCATGATAAAAATTTTCTTTTTAGCTATTTCCATCATGCATGTTAGATAATAGATGATTTGAAAATTTTGATATTTTCATGTCAAAATGGCTCATTCCCAATAGTCAAATCGACAAGATTTGTGGTGAAAATTGAAATTTTTTAAATGGTCTATTATTTGAAGTTTATGTTGGGAATGGCTAAAAATTGAGGTTTCACCATGTTAAGCCCATCAAATAATAGCCGAATGAAGATAAAAAATATTTGTAAACACACTAAAACAATATCGAGTAAATTTGATTTTTAAATCCATTTGACCATAATTTATAGTGGTTACCATGAGAAAACTTGTCTTTTTATCCATTTCGAACATGCATGTCAGATAATAGATGATTTGAAAATTTTGATATTTTCAAGTCAAAATGGCTCATTACCAACCCTTTGGAAACGATAAGTTTTGAGGTGAAAATTAAATTTTTTGAAATGGTCTAGTATTTGAAAATATGTTGGGAAAGACTAAAAATTGAGATTTCACCATGTTAAGCCCTTCAAATAATAGCCAAATAAAGTTCAAAGATATTTATGATCACACTAAAACAATATCGAGTAAATTTGGTTTTTAAATCCATTTGACCATAATTTATAGTGGTTAAAATGATAAAACTTATCTTTTTCGCCATTTCCAACATGCATGTCAAATAAAAGGATGATCTAAGAATTTTGATATTATCATGTCAAAATGGCTCATTTCAAAAGGTTAACTGCTTTGGAAACGACAAGTTTTGAGCTGAAAATTTAAATTTTTTAAATGGTATAATATTTGAAGTTTGTATTTGGAATGATTAAAAATTGAGGTGTCAACATGTTAAGCCAATCAAATAATAGCCAAATGAAGTTCAAAAATATTTGTAAACACACTAAAACAATATCGAGTAAATTTGATTTTTAAATCCATTTGACCATAATTTATAGTGGTTAGCATGATAAAATTTGTCTTTTTAGCCATTTCCAACATGCATGTCAAATAAAAGGATGATCTGAGAATTTTGATATTATCATGTCAAAATGGCTCATTTCCAAAGGTTAACCGCTTTGGAAACGACAAGTTTTGAGCTAAAAATTTAAATTTTTTAAATGGTATAATATTTGAAGTTTGTATATGGAATGACTAAAAATTGAGGTTTCACCATGTTAAGCCCTTCAAATAATTGCCAAATGAAGTCCAAAAATATTTGTAAACACACTAAAACAATATCGAGTAAATTAGATTTTTAAATCCATTTGACCATAATTTATAGTGGTTATCATGATAAAAAATTTCTTTTTAGCTATTTCAAACATGCATGTTAGATAATAGATGGTTTGAAAATTTTGATATTTTCATGTCAAAATGGCTCATTCCCAAAGGTCAAATCGACAAGATTTGTGGTGAAAATTGAAATTTTTTAAATGGTCTATTATTTGAAGTTTATGTTGGGAATGGCTAAAAATTGAGGTTTCACCATGTTAAGCCCATCAAATAATAGCCGAATGAAGATAAAAAATATTTGTAAACACACTAAAACAATATCGAGTAAATTTGATTTTTAAATCCATTTGACCATAATTTATAGTGGTTACCATGAGAAAACTTGTCTTTTTATCCATTTCGAACATGCATGTCAGATAATAGATGATTTGAAAATTTTGATATTTTCAAGTCAAAATGGCTCATTACCAACCCTTTGGAAACGATAAGTTTTGAGGTGAAAATTAAATTTTTTGAAATGGTCTAGTATTTGAAAATATGTTGGGAAAGACTAAAAATTGAGATTTCACCATGTTACGGCCTTCACATAATAGCCAAATAAAGTTCAAAGATATTTATGATCACACTAAAACAATATCGAGTAAATTTGGTTTTTAAATCCATTTGACCATAATTTATAGTGGTTAAAATGATAAAACTTATCTTTTTCGCCATTTCCAACATGCATGTCAAATAAAAGGATGATCTGAGAATTTTGATATTATCATGTCAAAATGGCTCATTTCAAAAGGTTAACCGCTTTGGAAACGACAAGTTTTGAGCTGAACATTTAAATTTTTTAAATGGTATAATATTTGAAGTTTGTATTTGGAATGATTAAAAATTGAGGTTTCACCATTTTAAGCCCTTCAAATAATAGCCAAATGAAGTTCAAAAATATTTGTAAACACACTAAAACAATATCGAGTAAATTTGATATTTAAATCCATTTGACCATAATTTATAGTGGTTATCATGATAAAAATTTTCTTTTCAGCTATTTCAAACATGCATGTTAGATAGTAGATGATTTGAAAATATTGATATTTTCATGTCAAAATGGCTCATTCCCAAAGGTGAAATTGATAAGATTTGAGGTGAAAATGAAATTTTTTAAATTGTCTAATATTTTAAGTTTATGTTCGGAATGACTAAAATTGAGGTTTCAACATGTTAAGCCCATCAAATAATAGCCGAATGAAGATAAAAAATATTTGTAAACACACTAAAACAATATCGAGTAAATTTGATTTTTAAATCCATGTGACCATAATTTATAGTGGTTAGCATGATAAAATTTGTCTTTTTAGCCATTTCCAACATGCATGTCAAATAATAGATGATTTGAAAATTTTGATATTTTCATTTCAAAATGGCTCATTCCCAATGGTGAAATCGACAAGATTTGAGGGGAAAATTGAAAATTTTTAAATGGTCTAATATTTCAAGTTTATGTTGGGAATGACTAAAAATTGAGGTTTCACCATGTTAAGCCCATCAAATAATAGCCGAATGAAGATAAAAAATATTTGTAAACCCACTAAAACAATATCGAGTAAATTTCATTTTTAAATCCATTTGACCATAATTTATAGTGGTTACCATGAGAAAACTTGTCTTTTTATCCATTTCCAACATGCATGTCGGATAATAGATGATTTGAAAATTTTGATATTTTCAAGTCAAAATGGCTCATTACCAACCCTTT
Organism: Linum usitatissimum; assembly: GCA_030674075.2. Taxonomy (NCBI): domain Eukaryota; kingdom Viridiplantae; phylum Streptophyta; class Magnoliopsida; order Malpighiales; family Linaceae; genus Linum; species Linum usitatissimum. Next base: position 12,394 of record JAUJYP020000433.1, on the reverse strand, counting down.
GGAAACGATAAGTTTTGAGGTGAAAATTAAATTTTTTGAAATGGTCTAGTAATTGAAGTTTATGTTGGCAAAGGCTAAAAATTGAGGTTTCACCATGTTAAGCCCTTCAAATAATAGCCAAATAAAGTTCAAAGATATTTATTATCGACTAAAACAATATCGAGTAAAGTTTGTTTTGAAATCCATTTGACCATAATTTATAGTGGTTACAATGATTAAACTTATCATTTTCGCCATTTCCAACATGCATGTCAAATAAAAGGATGATCCGAGAATTTTGATATTATCATGTCAAAATGGCTCATTTCCAAAGGTTAACCGCTTTGGAAACGACAAGTTTTGAGCTTAAAATTTAAATTTTTTAAATGGTATAATATTTGAAGTTTGTATTTGGAATGATTAAAAATTGAGGTGTCAACATGTTAAGCCAATCAAATAATAGCCAAATGAAGTTCAAAAATATTTGTAAACACACTAAAACAATATCGAGTAAATTTGATTTTTAAATCCATTTGACCATAATTTATAGTGGTTAGCATGATAAAATTTGTCTTTTTAGCCATTTCCAACATGCATGTCAAATAATAGATGATTTGAAAATTTTGATATTTTCATGTCACAATGGCTCATTCCCAAAGGTCAAATCTACAAGATTTGAGGTGAAAATTGAAATTTTTAAAATGGTCTAATATTTGATGTTTATGTTGGGAATGACTAAAAATTGAGGTTTCACCATGTTAAGCCCATCAAATAATAGCCGAATGAATATAAAAAATATTTGTAAACACACTAAAACAATATCGAGTAAATTTGATTTTTAAATCCATTTGACCATAATTTATAGTGGTTACCATGATAAAAATTTTCATTTTAGCTATTTCCATCATGCATGTTAGATAATAGATGATTTGAAAATTTTGATATTTTCATGTCAAAATGGCTCATTCCCAAAGGTCAAATCGACAAGATTTGTGGTGAAAATTGAAATTTTTTAAATGGTCTATTATTTGAAGTTTATGTTGGGAATGGCTAAAAATTGAGGTTTCACCATGTTAAGCCCATCAAATAATAGCCGAATGAAGATAAAAAATATTTGTAAACACACTAAAAAATTATCGAGTAAATTTGATTTTTAAATCCATTTGACCATAATTTATAGTGGTTACCATGAGAAAACTTGTCTTTTTAGCCATTTCCAACATGCATGTCAGATAATAGATGATTTGAAAATTTTGATATTTTCAAGTCAAAATGGCTCATTACCAACCCTTTGGAAACGATAAGTTTTTAGGTGAAAATTAAATTTTTTGAAATGGTCCAGTAATTGAAGTTTATGTTGGCAAAGGCTAAAAATTGAGGTTTCACCATGTTACGCCCTTCACATAATAGCCAAATAAAGTTCAAAGATATTTATGATCACACTAAAACAATATCGAGTAAATTTGGTTTTTAAATCCATTTGACCATAATTTATAGTGGTTACCATGATAAAACTTATATTTTTAGCCATTTCCAACATGCATGTCAAATAAAAGGATGATCTGAGAATTTTGATATTATCATGTCAAAATGGCTCATTTCCAAAGGTTAACCGCTTTGGAAACGACAAGTTTTAATGAGCTGAACATTTAAATTTTTTAAATGGTATAATATTTGAAGTTTGTATTTGGAATGATTAAAAATTGAGGTTTCACCATTTTAAGCCCTTCAAATAATAGCCAAATAAAGTTCAAAAATATTTGTAAACACACTAAAACAATATCGAGTAAATTTGATATTTAAATCCATTTGACCATAATTTATAGTGGTTATCATGATAAAAATTTTCTTTTCAGCTATTTCAAACATGCATGTTAGATAGTAGATGATTTGAAAATATTGATATTTTCATGTCAAAATGGCTCATTCCCAAAGGTGAAATTGATAAGATTTGAGGTGAAAATGAAATTTTTTAAATTGTCTAATATTTTAAGTTTATGTTCGGAATGACTAAAATTGAGGTTTCAACATGTTAAGCCCATCAAATAATAGCCGAATGAAGATAAAAAATATTTGTAAACACACTAAAACAATATCGAGTAAATTTGATTTTTAAATCCATGTGACCATAATTTATAGTGGTTAGCATGATAAAATTTGTCTTTTTAGCCATTTCCAACATGCATGTCAAATAATAGATGATTTGAAAATTTTGATATTTTCATTTCAAAATGGCTCATTCCCAATGGTGAAATCGACAAGATTTGAGGGGAAAATTGAAAATTTTTAAATGGTCTAATATTTCAAGTTTATGTTGGGAATGACTAAAAATTGAGGTTTCACCATGTTAAGCCCATCAAATAATAGCCGAATGAAGATAAAAAATATTTGTAAACCCACTAAAACAATATCGAGTAAATTTCATTTTTAAATCCATTTGACCATAATTTATAGTGGTTACCATGAGAAAACTTGTCTTTTTATCCATTTCCAACATGCATGTCAGATAATAGATGATTTGAAAATTTTGATATTTTCAAGTCAAAATGGCTCATTACCAACCCTTTGGAAACGATAAGTTTTGAGGTGAAAATTAAATTTTTTGAAATGGTCTAGTAATTGAAGTTTATGTTGGCAAAGGCTAAAAATTGAGGTTTCACCATGTTACGCCCTTCACATAATAGCCAAATAAAGTTCAAAGATATTTATGATCACACTAAAACAATATCGAGTAAATTTGGTTTTTAAATCCATTTGACCATAATTTATAGTGGTTACCATGATAAAACTTATCTTTTTAGCCATTTCCAACATGCATGTCAAATAAAAGGATGATCTGAGAATTTTGATATTATCATGTCAAAATGGCTCATTTCCAAAGGTTAACCGCTTTGGAAACGACAAGTTTTGAGCTTAAAATTTAAATTTTTTAAATGGTATAATATTTGAAGTTTGTATTTGGAATGATTAAAAATTGAGGTGTCAACATGTTAAGCCAATCAAATAATAGCCAAATGAAGTTCAAAAATATTTGTAAACACACTAAAACAATATCGAGTAAATTTGATTTTTAAATCCATTTGACCATAATTTATAGTGGTTACCATGAGAAAACTTGTCTTTTTATCCATTTCCAACATGCATGTCACATAATAGATGATTTGAAAATTTTGATATTTTCAAGTCAAAATGGCTCATTAGCAACCCTTTGGAAATGATAAGTTTTGAGGTGAAAATTAAATTTTTTGAAATGGTCTAGTTATTGAAGTTAATGTTGGCAAACACTAAAAATTGAGGTTTTACCATGTTAAGCCCTTCAAATAATAGCCAAATAAAGTTCAAAGATATTTATGATCACACTAAAACAATATCGAGTAAATTTGTTTTTTAAATCGATTTGACCATAATTTATAGAGGTTACCATGATAAAACTTATCGTTTTAGCCATTTCCAACATGCATGCCAAATAAATGGATGATTTGAGAATTTTGACATTATCATGTCAAAATGGCTCATTTCCAAAGGTTAACAGCTTCGGAAACGACATGTTTTGAGTGAAAATTGAAATTTTTTAAATGGTATAATATTTTAAGTTTGTATTTGGAATGATTAAAAATTGAGGTTTCACCATGTTAAGTCCTTCAAATAATAGCCAAATAAAGTTCAAAGATATTTATGAACACAGTAAAACAATATCGAGTAAATTTGATTTTTAAATCCATTTGACCATAATTTATAGTGGTTAGCATGATAAAATTTGTCTTTTTAGCCATTTTCAACATGCATGTCAAATAATAGATGATTTGAAAATTTTGATATTTTCATTTCAAAATGGCTCATTACCAACCCTTTGGAAACGATAAGTTTTGAGGTGAAAATTAATTTTTTTGAAATGGTCTAGTAATTTAAGTTTATGTTGGCAAAGACTAAAAATTGAGATTTCGCCATGTTAAGCCCTTCAAATAATAGCCAAATAAAGTTCAAAGATATTTATGATCACACTAAAACAATATCGAGTAAATTTGGTTTTTAAATCCATTTGACCATAATTTATAGTGGTTAAAATGATAAAACTTATCTTTTTCGCCATTTCCAACATGCATGTCAAATAAAAGGATGATCTAAGAAGTTTGATAATATCATGTCAAAATGGCTCATTTCAAAAGGTTAACCGCTTTGGAAACGACAAGTTTTGAGTGAAAATTTAAATTTTTTAAATGGTATAATATTTGAAGTTTGTATTTGGAATGATTAAAAATTGAGGTGTCAACATGTTAAGCCAATCAAATAATAGCCAAATGAAGTTCAAAAATATTTGTAAACACACTAAAACAATATCGAGTAAATTTGATATTTAAATCCATTTGACTATAATTTATAGTGATTACCATGATAAAATTTTTCTTTTTAGCTATTTCCAACATGCATGTTAGATAGTAGATGATTTGAAAATTTTGATATTTTAATGTCAAAATGGCTCATTCCCAAAGATGAAATCGACAAGATTTGAGGTGAAAATTGAAATTTTTTAAATTGTCTAATATTTGAAGTTTATGTTGGGAATGACTACAAATTGAGGTTTCACAATGTTATGCCAATCAAATAATAGCCAAATGAAGTTCAAAAATATATGTGAACACACTAAAACAATATTGAGTAAATTTGATTTTTAAATCTATTTGACCATTATTTATAGTGGTTACCATGAGAAAACTTGTGTTTTTATACATTTCCAACATTCATGTTAGATAATAGATGATTTGAAAATTTCATATTTTCAAGTGAAAATGGCTCATTACCAACCTTTTGGAAACGATCGAGTTTTGAGGTGAAAATTAAATTTTTGAAATGGTCTAGGAATTGAAGTTTATGTTTGCAAGGACTAAAAATTGAGGTTTCACCATGTTAAGCCCTTCAAATAATAGCCAAATAAAGTTCAAAGATATTTATGAACACACTAAAACAATATAGAGTAAATTTTTTTTTAAATCCATTTGACTATAATTTATAGTGGTTACCATGAGAAAACTTGTCTTTTTATCCATTTCCAACATGCATGTCAGATAATAGATGATTTGAAAATTTTGATATTTTCAAGTCAAAATGGCTCATTAGCAACCCTTTGGCAACGATTAGTTTTGAGGTGAAAATTAAATTTTTAAATTGTCTAATATTTGAAGTTTATGTTGGGAATGACTAAAAATTGAGGTTTCACCATGTTATGCCAATCAAATAATAGCGAAATGAAGTTCAAAAATATATGTGAACACACTAAAACAATATCGATTAAATTTGATTTTTAAATCTATTTGACCATAATTTATAGTGGTTACCATGAGAAAACTTGTGTTTTTATACATTTCCAACATTCATGTTAGATAATAGATGATTTGAAAATTTCATATTTTCAAGTGAAAATGGCTCATTACCAACCTTTTGGAAACGATCGGTTTGAGGTGAAAATTAAATTTTTTGAAATGGTCTAGGAATTGAAGTTTATGTTTGCAAGGACTAAAAATTGAGGTTTCACCATGTTAAGCCCTTCAAATAATAGCCAAATAAAGTTCAAAGGTATTTATGAACACACTAAAACAATATAGAGTAAATTTATTTTTTAAATCCATTTGACTATAATTTATAGTGGTTACCATGAGAAAACTTGTCTTTTTATCCATTTCCAACATGCATGTCAGATAATAGATGATTTGAAAATTTTGATATTTTTAAGTCAAAATGGCTCAATAGCAACCCTTTGGCAACGATAAGTTTTGAGGTGAAAATTAAATTTTTTAAAATGGTCTAGTAATTGAAGTTTATGTTGGCAAGGACTAAAAATTGAGGTTTCACCATGTTAAGCCCTTCAAATAATAGCCAAATAAAGTTCAAAGATATTTATGAACACACTAAAACACAATATAGCGTAAATTTGTTTTTAAATCCATTTGACTATAATTTATAGTGGTTACCATTAGAAAACTTGTCTTTTTATCCATTTCCAACATGCATGTCGATAATAGATGATTTGAAAATTTTGATATTTTCAAGTCAAAATGGCTCATTAGCAACCCTTTGGCAACGATAAGTTTTGAGGTGAAAATTAAATTTTTTAAAATGGTCTAGTAATTGAAGTTTATGTTGGCAAGGACTAAAAATTGAGGTTTCACCATGTTAAGCCCTTCAAATAATAGCCAAATAAAGTTCAAAGATATTTATGAACACAGTAAAACAATATCGAGTAAATTTGTTTTTTAAATCCATTTGACCATAATTTATAATGGTTACCATGAGAAAACTTGTCTTTTTATCCATTTCCAACATGCATGTCACATAATAGATGATTTGAAAATTTTGATATTTTCAAGTCAAAATGGCTCATTAGCAACCCTTTGGAAATGATAAGTTTTGAGGTGAAAATTAAATTTTTTGAAATGGTCTAGTTATTGAAGTTAATGTTGGCAAAGACTAAAAATTGAGGTTTTACCATGTTAAGCCCTTCAAATAATAGCCAAATAAAGTTCAAAGATATTTATGATCACACTAAAACAATATCGAGTAAATTTGTTTTTTAAATCGATTTGACCATAATTTATAGAGGTTACCATGATAAAACTTATCGTTTTAGCCATTTCCAACATGCATGCCAAATAAATGGATGATTTGAGAATTTTGACATTATCATGTCAAAATGGCTCATTTCCAAAGGTTAACCGCTTTGGAAACGACATGTTTTAAGTCGAAAATTTAAATTTTTTAAATGGTATAATATTTTAAGTTTGTATTTGGAATGATTAAAAATTGAGGTTTCACCATGTTAAGCCCTTCAAATAATAGCCAAATAAAGTTCAAAGATATTTATGAACACAGTAAAACAATATCGAGTAAATTTGATTTTTTAAATCCATTTGACCATAATTTATAGTGGTTAGCATGATAAAATTTGTCTTTTTAGCCATTTCCAACATGCATGTCAAATAATAGATGATTTGAAAATTTTGATATTTTCATTTCAAAATGGCTCATTACTAACCCTTTGGAAACGATAAGTTTTGAGGTGAAAATTATTTTTTTGAAAATGGTCTAGTAATTTAAGTTTATGTTAGCAAAGACTAAAAATTGAGATTTCACCATGTTAAGCCCTTCAAATAATAGCCAAATAAAGTTCAAAGATATTTATGATCACACTAAAACAATATCGAGTAAATTTGGTTTTTAAATCCATTTGACCACAATTTATAGTGGTTAAAATGATAAAACTTATCTTTTTCGCCATTTCCAACATGCATGTCAAATAAAAGGATGATCTAAGAAGTTTGATAATATCATGTCAAAATGGCTCATTTCAAAAGGTTAACAGCTTTGGAAACGACAAGTTTTGAGTCGAAAATTTAAATTTTTAAATGGTATAATATTTGAAGTTTGTATTTGGAATGATTAAAAATTGAGGTGTCAACATGTTAAGCCAATCAAATAATAGCCAAATGAAGTTCAAAAATATTTGTAAACACACTAAAACAATATCGAGTAAATTTAATATTTAAATCCATTTGACTATAATTTATAGTGATTACCATGATAAAATTTTTCTTTTTAGCTATTTCCAACATGCATGTTAGATAGTAGATGATTTGAAAATTTTTATATTTTAATGTCAAAATGGCTCATTCCCAAAGATGAAATCGACAAGATTTGAGGTGAAAATTGAAATTTTTTAAATTGTCTAATATTTGAAGTTTATGTTGGGAATGACTACAAATTGAGGTTTCACAATGTTATGCCAATCAAATAATAGCCAAATGAAGTTCAAAAATATATGTGAACACACTAAACCAATATTGAGTAAATTTGATTTTTAAATCTATTTGACCATTATTTATAGTGGTTACCATGAGAAAACTTGTGTTTTTATCCATTTCCAACATTCATGTTAGATAATAGATGATTTGAAAATTTCATATTTTCAAGTGAAAATGGCTCATTACCAACCTTTTGGAAACGTTCGCCTTTGAGGTGAAAATTAAATTTTTTGAAATGGTCTAGGAATTGAAGTTTATGCTTGCAAGGACTAAAAATTGAGGTTTCACCATGTTAAGCCCTTCAAATAATAGCCAAATAAAGTTCAAAGGTATTTATGAACACACTAAAACAATATAGAGTAAATTTATTTTTTAAATCCATTTGACTATAATTTATAGTGGTTACCATGAGAAAACTTGTCTTTTTATCCATTTCCAACATGCATGTCAGATAATAGATGATTTGAAAATTTTGATATTTTTAAGTCAAAATGGCTCAATAGCAACCCTTTGGCAACGATAAGTTTTGAGGTGAAAATTAAATTTTTAAAAATGGTCTAGTAATTGAAGTTTATGTTGGCAAGGACTAAAAATTGAGGTTTCACCATGTTAAGCCCTTCAAATAATAGCCAAATAAAGTTCAAAGATATTTCGATCACACTAAAACAATATCGAGTAAATTTGTTTTTTAAATCGATTTGACCATAATTTATATTAGTTACCATGATAAAACTTATCGTTTTAGCCATTTCCAACATGCATGCCAAATAAAAGGATGATTTGAGAATTTTGATATTATCATGTCAAAATGGCTCATTTCCAAAGGTTAACCACTTTGGAAACGACAAGTTTTGAGTCGAAAATTTAAATTTTTTAAATGGTATAATATTTTAAGTTTGTTTTTGGAATGATTAAAAATTGAGGTTTCACCATGTCAAGCCCTTCAAATAATAGCCAAATGAAGTTCAAAAATATTTGTAATCACACTAAAACAATATCGAGTAAATTTGATATTTAAATCCATTTGACCATAATTTATAGTGGTTACCATGATAAAATTTTTCTTTTTAGCTATTTCCAACATGCATGTTAGATAGTAGATGATTTGAAAATTTTTATATTTTAATGTCAAAATGGCTCATTCCCAAAGATGAAATCGACAAGATTTGAGGTGAAAATTGAAATTTTTTAAATTGTCTAATATTTGAAGTTTATGTTGGGAATGACTACAAATTGAGGTTTCACAATGTTATGCCAATCAAATAATAGCCAAATGAAGTTCAAAAATATATGTGAACACACTAAACCAATATTGAGTAAATTTGATTTTTAAATCTATTTGACCATTATTTATAGTGGTTACCATGAGAAAACTTGTGTTTTTATCCATTTCCAACATTCATGTTAGATAATAGATGATTTGAAAATTTCATATTTTCAAGTGAAAATGGCTCATTACCAACCTTTTGGAAACGTTCGCTTTGAGGTGAAAATTAAATTTTTTGAAATGGTCTAGGAATTGAAGTTTATGTTTGCAAGGACTAAAAATTGAGGTTTCACCATGTTAAGCCCTTCAAATAATAGCCAAATAAAGTTCAAAGGTATTTATGAACACACTAAAACAATATAGAGTAAATTTATTTTTTAAATCCATTTGACTATAATTTATAGTGGTTACCATGAGAAAACTTGTCTTTTTATCCATTTCCAACATGCATGTCGGATAATAGATGATTTGAAAATTTTGATATTTTTAAGTCAAAATGGCTCAATAGCAACCCTTTGGCAACGATAAGTTTTGAGGTGAAAATTAAATTTTTTAAAATGGTCTAGTAATTGAAGTTTATGTTGGCAAGGACTAAAAATTGAGGTTTCACCATGTTAAGCCCTTCAAATAATAGCCAAATAAAGTTCAAAGATATTTATGATCACACTAAAACAATATCGAGTAAATTTGTTTTTTAAATCGATTTGACTATAATTTATATTGGTTACCATGATAAAACTTATCGTTTTAGCCATTTCCAACATGCATGCCAAATAAAAGGATGATTTGAGAATTTTGATATTATCATGTCAAAATGGCTCATTTCCAAAGGTTAACCACTTTGGAAACGACAAGTTTTGAGCTGAAAATTTAAATTTTTTAAATGGTATAATATTTTAAGTTTGTTTTTGGAATGATTAAAAATTGAGGTTTCACCATGTCAAGCCCTTCAAATAATAGCCAAATGAAGTTCAAAAATATTTGTAATCACACTAAAACAATATCGAGTAAATTTGATATTTAAATCCATTTGACCATAATTTATAGTGGTTACCATGATAAAATTTTTCTTTTTAGCTATTTCCAACATGCATGTTAGATAGTAGATGATTTGAAAATTTTTATATTTTAATGTCAAAATGGCTCATTCCCAAAGATGAAATCGACAAGATTTGAGGTGAAAATTGAAATTTTTTAAATTGTCTAATATTTGAAGTTTATGTTGGGAATGACTACAAATTGAGGTTTCACAATGTTATGCCAATCAAATAATAGCCAAATGAAGTTCAAAAATATATGTGAACACACTAAACCAATATTGAGTAAATTTGATTTTTAAATCTATTTGACCATTATTTATAGTGGTTACCATGAGAAAACTTGTGTTTTTATCCATTTCCAACATTCATGTTAGATAATAGATGATTTGAAAATTTCATATTTTCAAGTGAAAATGGCTCATTACCAACCCTTTGGAAACGTTCGGTTTGAGGTGAAAATTAAATTTTTTGAAATGGTCTAGGAATTGAAGTTTATGTTTGCAAGGACTAAAAATTGAGGTTTCACCATGTTAAGCCCTTCAAATAATAGCCAAATAAAGTTCAAAGGTATTTATGAACACACTAAAACAATATAGAGTAAATTTATTTTTTTAAATCCATTTGACTATAATTTATAGTGGTTACCATGAGAAAACTTGTCTTTTTATCCATTTCCAACATGCATGTCGTATAATAGATGATTTGAAAATTTTGATATTTTTAAGTCAAAATGGCTCAATAGCAACCCTTTGGCAACGATAAGTTTTGAGGTGAAAATTAAATTTTTTAAAATGGTCTAGTAATTGAAGTTTATGTTGGCAAGGACTAAAAATTGAGGTTTCACCATGTTAAGCCCTTCAAATAATAGCCAAATAAAGTTCAAAGATATTTATGATCACACTAAAACAATATCGAGTAAATTTGTTTTTTAAATCGATTTGACCATAATTTATAGTGGTTACCATGATAAAACTTATCGTTTTAGCCATTTCCAACATGCATGCCAAATAAAAGGATGATTTGAGAATTTTGATATTATCATGTCAAAATGGCTCATTTCCAAAGGTTAACCACTTTGGAAACGACAAGTTTTGAGCCGAAAATTTAAATTTTTTAAATGGTATAATATTTTAAGTTTGTTTTTGGAATGATTAAAAATTGAGGTTTCACCATGTCAAGCCCTTCAAATAATAGCCAAATGAAGTTCAAAAATATTTGTAATCACACTAAAACAATATCGAGTAAATTTGATATTTAAATCCATTTGACCATAATTTATAGTGGTTACCATGATAAAATTTTTCTTTTTAGCTATTTCCAACATGCATGTTATATAATAGATGATTTGAAAATTTTGATATTTTCATGTCAAAATGGCTCATTCCCAAAGGTGAAATCGATAAGATTTGAGGTGAAAATGAAATTTTTTTAAATTGTCTAATATTTTAAGTTTATGTTGGGAATGACTAAAATTGAGGTTTCATCATGTTAAGCCAATCAAATAATAGCCAAATGAAGTTCAAAAATATTTGTAAACACACTAAAACAATATCGAGTAAATTTGATTTTTAAATCCATTTGACCATAATTTATAGTGGTTAGCATGAAAAAACTTGTCTTTTTAGCCATTTCCAACATGCATGTCAAATAATAGATGATTTGAAAATTTTGATATTTTCATTTCAAAATGGCTCATTACTAACCCTTTGGAAACGATAAGTTTTATGAAAATTAAATTTTTTGAAATGGTCTAGTAATTTAAGTTTATGTTGGCAAAGACTAAAAATTGAGATTTCACCATGTTAAGCCCTTCAAATAATAGCCAAATAAAGTTCAAAGATATTTATGATCACACTAAAACAATATCGAGTAAATTTGATTTTTAAATCCATTTGACCATAATTTATAGTGGTTAAAATGATAAAACTTATCTTTTTCGCCATTTCCAACATGCATGTCAAAGAAAAGGATGATCTAAGAATTTTGATATTATCATGTCAAAATGGCTCATTTCAAAAAGTTAACCGCTTTGGAAACGACAAGTTTTTGAGTCGAAAATTTAAATTTTTTAAATGGTATAATATTTGAAGTTTGTATTTGGAATGATTAAAAATTGAGGTGTCAACATGTTAAGCCAATCAAATGATAGCCAAATGAAGTTCAAAATATTTGTAAACACACTAAAACAATATCGACTAATTTGATTTTTAAATCCATTTGACCATAATTTATAGTGGTTAGCATGATAAAATTTGTCTTTTTAGCCATTTCCAACATGCATGTCAAATAATTGATGATTTGAAAATTTTGATATT